>VDFB02091715.1:0-27056 GCA_007258455.2 Sequoia sempervirens | reverse complement strand
GAAACCATTGGCAAACCGTCATACCTGCATATTTTCGGCTGGCAAAGGTATGGTAAACCTGGCATGGCCTATGGCCAAATCCCATCGCTGTACCCTGTGATCTTGTTACCTCAGCCGCACTCTAGGGTTACTTTTGCGTTTTTATTCATTCTGGATATGACATTTCTCTTCCTTCTAAGATAAAAGTTTTACCATCTAGAATATTGGGAATTCACATTCGAATTAGATTGCTTGTCCTTGATTGTGTAAACGTGGGCACTTGTTCAATTCTAGAATGTGATAGGGATTAAAATATATGTTGTTTGTTAGATTCATGTTTGCTTTCTTTTCTAAGAGTTACGAAGTCCTCTTGTGTTTTGGAACAAATTTGTGGAGAATGATTTACCCTTTTTATAGGGTTTCAGTGCCTTTGAATCTAAACCTATTTTTTATGCCTTCACCTTTACTACTTCTCTTTGTGTATTTTGTTAATTAAGTCACATCTTATTTTGTTTTGGTTTCAGAAAACTAATTTTGACTGTCTGCAAATATATCTCATGGGTTGTACAAGGTGTCATCCTCTTTTAATCAAGCGTTGTCATCCTTTAAGGGTGTGTGACACCATTCGCTCTAAACCTGTGATAGAGCTATATTATCTTTATTTTTGTTACACTGGTTATCTAAATTTGAATTAAGAGAGAAAATTAGGGGCACTTAGAATTTGACGCAAATGTTAATATTGATTATTTTCTCAGTTAGAGTGATTGTTGTTTATGGGTAATTTGTTTCATGTAATAATGAATTTGAAATATATTGGATGGTATGGATCATCCGTGTGAAAGTTAAGTCAGAACATAAAGAAATTAGATCAAATATAGAAGGGTCTAGTGCTTTAAATTTGATTTATGGAAACCACTTCTTATAAAAGATGTAATTAATAAATGATGAGTTGAGAATCTAAAATAAGGGAAAAAGTTGGTTACTTTCAATAGATAGAGATCTAAGACATTAAGTAGGTTTTGCTTGAGAAAATAAATAAATAAATTAATTAATGTATATTTCATTGGTCATTTAGAGTAATTACTTCAATTTATATAGTTAATTATTGCATTCTTACTATTTTTTCAAGACATAAAAATTACTAAAATGATAGGCAATGTTATTTCAAGTGGAGCAACGATATGTCTTTTCAAGCAAGAATAAGATAAATTGTGAATGTAATAAATTGGAATATATTTGTTTTAATCTATGTTTGGAATAGTATATTTGTAGTGTAGTGTTCATGAGATTAGTTATCTTTTTTAAACACAATTAGAGTATTAATTGGCTCATTATATTTATATAAATGTATATAGTTATAGGAATGATTATAAATCCTAAATTGGAATAAAAGAAAATAATAGTAATAATAAGAAGAATAGAAAAATTATAATGATGTGAAATATAAATAAAAATTTAGGTTATGTTCCTTTAAAATATTTTATATAACTACATCATAAGTGCATAAATATAATGCAAGTTGATTGTTTTGAGAGTACCTTAAAAAGGATACTTGAATGGTAATTAAAGGAGAAATTTTTAAGGGTAAATATACGTTTGGATAGCTTTAGGCTCCTTTCAATTAAATGTGCTTATTTTGGATAAGATAAATAGAATGTTTCTTTTGTTACTATTAGTGGTTAAATTTATCCGTGAATGTTTGTAGTATATTAGGAGTCTACACTTGGTAGTTGTCATATTAGAATAGTAGTTTTGAAAAAAAAAAATTGTGGTTGGGACATAAGTTGCATTTTGTTAGTTATTTAATCTTGTGGTCACGATAAATTGATTAATCAAGGGAGTAATGTGTAGAAGGGAAATAGTATATTGAGCCTTTGGGAGTTTGGTTTATGGTTGTATTTGGTAGTCTTATAATTGGTGGTTGTAATAACTCTTTCATTGAGGAATTGTGTATGCTAGAATTAATCGTTATCTTTAGTCATGGTTAAGTATTGATGTAAACTTTATTTGTCTTCATTCTGGTAGTTTTATAAACTTGCATAAACGTTGAAATAAATTGTTCTTGAATTGATACTTCTTTTCTAATTAAATTCTCTTGGATTGTTGATTAGGGGATAACTTTATGATGATCCGAGTTTCTAATAAATGTTGTCTTATATGGATACTTATTTAGAACCTTGACATTGTAATTGTTTTGAGTAGGTTGGTTTCTTTTAATTGAGAATGTGATTAGATAGTTGTTATCATGTTGTTAGTTATATGAATGTAAATTTTGTGCCACTGTAAGGGGTTCTTGTGAGGAGAAAATTGAGGTCTCCCGTGGAACATCTAGTTGGTGGCTTTTGGATGTTGAGAGATTTTGTTGATGTGTGGATTGCATTGGGGGTTGACGAAGCTTTCTTGTGTGGTTTTATGGATTCTTTGGATGTGACTTTTCGTGAGTTGATTTTGAGTTGGGAATGTTCTCTCAATTAATGTATGTTGCTATTTGTTGGGAACCCATATGTTTTCTTTTTGTGCTTTTCCCTAAGTGGTAAATCGGTTAATGTTATCTTTGTCATGATTGATGGTTCTGCTTGAGTTGTTAATGAGTCAAATTGAAAAGTTCTTTGAGTTATGGGTATTCCGAGAGGAGAAAATAGAGGTTTCCCTTGGATTTCCTATTTAGTTCGTATCGAAGTTGTTGATATTGTTTAAGGGAATTGTTGATCTTATTTTGATGTATTCTCTCATCATATTTGAATTGAAATTAGTTCTTCAAGGTTTTTCTTTTATTGTTGTCAAATTTTCATGGGGAAACCCTAGTGTAACTTTATGAGAATCTTCGGAAGGCTTGAGATGATTGTCGATTGATGTTCTTTCTTTATGTGCCCTTGGTGTGGCAAGTGTTTTTGTTTCATGATTTTGAAAGGGTTGTACGGGAATCATTGAGATTTTGATTATGTATCTATAGTGAGATGGGTAATGCCTGGCATGTTTCTCTGTTGTGATCTAATGTTGTTGTTATGTTGTACAACCCTTGGATTTTGGTTTTTATGTTTTGAGTGTCTAGAGAGAGAGTGGCTCTAAGTGGGTGGTCGGTGCACAAAGGTGCGCCAGGATAGCCCTCGTTAGAGTGTGATTAATAAGTGAAAACCTAAGTAATTAACTAGGGGGTGGGTAGAATCACACTAAAAAGATAATTGTTGCCTCATCCGCCTTTTAGTGCTACCACAGACTAAAGGGGATTGAGAAGGCCGTGGTTGGCATGATCGTTGCCTTGTCTTCGTGAAAGGTAATGGTTCTGCATGAGCTACCCTATGGGGCGGTTCCTTGAGATAGGTAGCCTGGATAACCATAGATGGAGGCGGCTCCTAGCGCTTGGTTGTCTGGATAATCCGTCAGTAGATGGAGGCGGTACCTTGCAATAGGTAGTCTGGAGAATCCATGTTAAGCCATGCAATGACACTCTCCTCTAACACTCCTTATTATGTTGCTTCTTTGGAAATCCTCCAGAAGTGGTCCTTTGTCTTGAATTGATGATTTATTATTGTTTAAGTTTGAGTGATCTTATGTGTTTATATTTTTCTCTTGAGTTGGTCATATGTCTATGTTTGGAAGTATGTTATGGGAGTTGGTTTAGATTGTTGTTGAACAGACTTATATTGATTTATGGAGTATTGCCTTGATGCATCTTTGGTGTACTTTGTGGTCTTGTATGATCTCATTGATATTTGACTTATGACCTTGTACTCTTATAGTACTGTGATATGATGTTATTGTATTGTGTAATTGCAATTTGGAAATTGTATTATGTTTATTAATTCAGTTTGATTTGGAAGTGTTTCATGATCATCCTTTGGTTACTTAGATTTATGACTTTAAGTTATTATGTTGACTCTTGGATTTTGTTGATTATGTCATTGTAATCCTTGAGTTTTATGATACTTTTGTATGATGTTGAGTCTTGTGGATTCCTGTTTGGATGTTCTTGGTTGAGGTCTCTTTCTTGTTAGCTCCTTAGCACTGGGTGGGTCTCGGACTCACATGGTCGGGTGGGACATGCTAAGCACCCCATTGGTCCCCAAATAAGGATCTAGAGGCATGGATTGGTGCTAATAAGTGTTTTACTCCAGCTTGTATTTATCTTGGAGCCACTATGATACTTGTATTTCTCATTTACTTGTGTCATTATCTTGTTGTATGGGTTCCATTCATATTTAAACACTTTGTACTCATTGTACTCTTTAAACATTGTACTGTAATGTAATGTTAAACTCGGTGTGAATAATGGCCATTGTAGTTGTTATTCAATGTGTTAAGTTAATCTTGCATATGTGGTATTTATGTACATAGATGGTTTCTTATCAATGCTTTATCATGTATGTGCTAACATTTACTTTGTTATGGATTATATTTTTGGTTTTTATTCTTTATTGTCGTTGTGTGGATCTAAGTCGTGTAATGACTCCTCGTGTACCCCAAGGGATGTTTGTGTTAGTGAATCTATTTAAATGAAATTCATGTCATGACTTAATGTGTATTACATGTATGTTATGTTTACTTGTTTTAAAAAAAAAAAATTGTGCTGTGATTATTGTTTAATTGTCCTTTGGGTTCAGACGATGGGTGCCACAGACACTTTGGACCATTCAAATCTCTATCTACTTGTTCACAAACAAAAACCATTTCTACCTAGGTTAAAAAATACACTTGATCCACAACAAAAAGAACCCATCTACACCTATGCATAAATCATGTTTGAACAACTAACCATAGCTATTCAATTTATGAGACAAAGTCTTGGCAGTTGTTGCTTTTTTGATTGTTGGCACTTGATTTAGTTTGAGATCCCATCTTATCTCTGATTTCCTTTAATTTGAAGATTACATTTTCCTTTTTCTATGCTATGACCCTTTCTATTTCCCCATAATTCCATTGCTGCAATTTATTGGAGGCATCCCCATTTTGACTAGAATTCCTCTTCTTTTTCCTTATTGTTTTCCATTCATTTCCCTCAACCCCATCAGTAGAATTCTTTAGAACATGTGATGATTCCTGAGAGGAGCAGTGCTCAACTACTTTGGTATGGGAACTTTTATCTGCTACCATTGAGCCTTGACATGTAGCATTTTTTCCATCATCATGATTCAATTTAGTTTTTGAGATTTGAGGAGGCTTGTCATTCGTTTCCTCCAACTTGTTTCTAGAAAAATTTGTTGAGCTATCACAATTTTTGAGTTATTTGAACATAGAATAATTTTTTGGAAAAGCGTTTTTCCACTAGGAAGCCTCCCATTTTTCTTTGGATTTTGCATTTGAGCACTTTGCTATAATGTGTCCAATTTTGTAACAACTTCTACACCTAAAATTTAAGCCTTCATAGTCCAAAGGTTGAAGCCAACTGTTACCATTCACATTCAAGATGATCTCTGCTAGAAGTGATTTAGAGGTATCTAACTCAACCAAAATCCTAGAGAATGTTGTATGGATAAAATTCTTTGAATCTGCATCTATGCGAATGAAGTTACCAAGAGAGTTTCCAATGGTTGCAAAACAAGAATCCAACCAAAAGCGTAGAGGCAGATTTGGGAGGTGAACCCAGATCGACATATTTGAAACTAATTCAGTGGCTAGATTGAAGTTAGAGTTCCATGATTTTAAGAGCAATGTACTTTCTCCCCATAGCCATGTGTAACTAAGAATGACATTTTTGTCTTGCTTGTCAAAAACCACTATAAAAAATACCCTTACACAAGGATAGATCTCTATTTTTTTTTCATTAGAGGAAGCCACAATTTTGAGATCTACTCATGGAGCATAGGAAGACTAGGAAAAATTTGACTAAACCTACCAATTTACCCATTCTCAAAAAAAAAATTCTTCATTCTCCCTTAACTCCTTCAATAAGCTGTCATTAAAGTCCAAGTTTTAAGGCTTGTCAGAGCTATAAACCATTTTCTTGTTGGAATTACTTGAATACTTTTATTTCGATGAAATTGTAGGTGAGATAGACCCAAATCATGAGTTAATCACTAGGGCATTAGTCTGAAGAGCATCCATAGGCTACAAATTGTTCCCTAGCCCACATTTTGTCACATCCAAAAATAAGGTTTTTGTAACAAAATTAGTCCCAACATGCATAATTTTGGAAGCAAGGGGGAAATTTGAGTTGCACCAGCCAATTGATTCCCACCCTTGGACACCTTCAGAGCATCAAAACCAATAGAAGAGCACCTATTTCCTTTGGAGGAATTTAATGTTGGAGAAGTAGTTTCAATTTTGTGCCCCCACCGTGTGTGGGCAGAGGTGTAGTATTGGTGGGAAACCTTTGAGGACTATCACAAGTTAATCTTCTCCCATATGTTCTACAATCCCCACCCATTGCCCCATCTAGAATTTCTAGATTGGCCTTGCCAGTATTTGAGGGGAAGGGGATCGAGCCAAACCTAAAAGCCTTAGTTTTGGAAACTAGAAGTAGCAGATTAGGGCATGAAATAAAGCATGGGGCATGAGAGAAACCCAATGGTTCACCAAGAATGGAACCCTCATCACACACCGAACACCTAATGCCCTTAATGGATGAGCTTTCATGAGGATCAGGAGATCCGGTAATGGGATTAATCACAATAGAAGGCTTCAATTAGGTAGTGCACAACCAGCAGCAAAGCCTTGCACTATATAAATTCTTATCTAGAATAAAATTTCATATATATTTACATGCCATTGTTGAATTAAGTTTAAGCATGTTTTAAAATGATTAACTTTCAAATTTCAATAATTTATCACATGATTAGGTGACAAATTAGAAGATTTCTTAAATAGTTTTAGATCATGTTCATAATAAAGTAAGGGTGAATAATTTTACCTATTTTCAAATGCTAGTAAATATTTGAATCACTAAATAAAAATTTGTCTCCTTGTATGTATAAAATGTATAATCTATACAATTGAACAATTATATAAAATGTGGTAAATATAAGACACAATTTGTATAAGATAAAATTGGAACAAGATATTTAAAAAGTGACTAATAAGTTCATTGAAGTTTAAACATAAAACAAACATATATAATGTATATTGATGTTTAATAAAACTATATTAAATGATGAAACATATGTGCATGTAAATATAATTAAAGCTTATCAACTTTTTTCTCAATACCACAAATTGATATTTACATAATCTATATGATAAATTCTTTTTACAGTGAAAATCACATTGTAGACCGATCATATGAGAACCTGGAAAAATAATTAATGTAAGTAAAGTAACTATATTTTTAATGAGTCATTTAACTAAATAATTTATGCGAGAATATAATAATACATACTAAAAGTTATAAAATTGGATCTTATAAATTCCTTACAAATTCAAGTGATGTTTTCCATAGGGTGGATTAAGGGTACCTATGACGATATAGCTTAAGGGGTCCTAAGAGAATTCCTTAAGGGGAGTTAGGAGAATGAATTAAAGGTATGCAAGAGGGTGGATTAAGGGGAGTTAATATAATGACTTAAAGGGATGCAAGAGGGTGGATTAATGGGAGTTAAGAGAATGACTTAAAGGGATGTAAGAGGGTGGATTAAGGGGATGCATCTCATGAACCCTAGGATACCAACCCTAAACCCTTAACCATAGGATATGGCTTAATGGTTACTAAGAGGATGGCTTAAGGAGAATTAAGAGAGTGACTTAAGGGATGCAAGAGGGTGAATTAAGGGGATGTAAGAGGATATGAATTAAGGGTCCTTTAAGAGGATGGATTAAGGGGAATTAAGAGTGACTTAAGGGATGCAAAATGGTGGATTAAGGGGATGTAAGAGGATATGAATTAAGGGTCCTTCAAAAGGATGGCTTAAGGGGAATTAAGAGAGTGACTTAAGGGATGCAAGAGGTTTTACTAAGGGGATGTAAGAGGATATGGCTTAAGGTTCCTTTAATATGATGACTTAAGAGGAGTTAAGAGATTAACCCTAAACCCTTAAATTGTATAGATTTATTATTATAAGCATCTCATGAACCCTAGGATATAAATGTTAAACCCTTAACCCTAGGACCTAAAGCCTAGGAGATGAACCCTAAACCCTTAACCCATATAGATTTTTTATTTTAAACATCTTATGATCCCTACAATATGAAGATCCTAAACTATTAAACCGAGGATCTAAAGCCTAGGAGATGAACCCTAAACCCTTAACCCATATAGATTTATTATTTTAAGCATCTCATGAACACTAGTCCATATTAATCCTAAACCCTTAATGCTTGTACCTAAAGCCTAGGATGGATTAAGGGTAGATATAAGGATATGGCTTAAGGGTTCCTAAGAGGATGGATTAAGGGGAGTTGAGAGAGTGACTTAAGGGGATGCAAGAGGATGGATTGAGGGTAGATATGAGGATATGGATTAAGGGGTCCTAAGAGGATGGCTTAAGGGGGGTTGAGAGAGTGACTTAAGGGGTTGCAAGAGGATGGATTAAGGTAAGATACAAAGATATGGCTTAAGGGGTCCTAAGAGGATGGCTTAAGGGGAGTCGAGAGAGTGACTTAAGGGGATTCAAGAGGATGGATTAAGGGTAGATATGAAGATATGCCTTAAGGGGTCAAAAGAGGATGGCTTAAGGGGAGTTGACATAGTGACTTAAGGGGATACAAGTGGATGGATTAAGGGCAGATATGATGATATGGCTTAAGGGGTCCTAAGAGGATGGCTTAAGGGGAGTTGAGAGTGACTTAAGGGGATACACTTAGATGATGGATTAAGGTTAGATATAAGGATATGGATTAAGGGGTCCTAAGAGGATGGCTTAAGGGGAGTTGAGAGAGTGACTTAAGTGGATGCAAGAGGATGAATTAAGGGTAATGCATCTAGTTTTAGGAGACTTGAAACAAAAAATGATTTAAAGCTATAATTAGGAGATGACTAAAGACATATATATAGACATGTATATGTGATCATTTTTTAACTATAGATATATACTATCAATTAAATATATATACAACTATATATACTTGTATTTATTTACTTTTTTGTACCATCTACATCCTCTCTCTTTTGTAATACATCTACGATTGTCTCATGATCATCCACTGAAAGTTTCCATAACACATTATTAGTAGGCTTCACTTGATATCTAACTAGTTTTATATTGGTTGCCAAAATCAAATGTGATTAATGCATAATATTCTTTTGTCTTTCATAGTCTTCAAATGTAGGCAATCCATTATTTCTTATTAGATACTTTTGAAGCCACATGCCAACAACAACCACATAAGTAGTTGGATACTCAAATTTTTCATCATCCACTCTAGGATGTACCAAATTATGTTTTCTCTCAACACATCTAGTCAACCAATACTATATCTCCTCTTCATTCCCCTTAGATGCAACAACAACATACACATGTCCTGCAAAAAACAATTGAGTAAAGAGTAACATACATTTAATTGATATATAAACATGCATACATATAAAATTCAATCTAATTTCATGTACCTTCTTATACAAGGTCCGAAACATGATCATAATCATTTGATGCAAAAACTTGATTATCTTCAATTATCATTCCATGTTGATCATGTGTCAATGTAGGTGTTAAGGCTCTTTGTTGCCATTCTTCAACCCATTCTATATTTTCACATGCCTCCCAATCACCTACAGTGCAAAATTGACATATGAAATCTCCCTTATCCATATTGTCCATGTGTTTGCATTCAAACTCTTAAACAAATTCCATTCTATAGATCCATTAATTAGTTCACAATCTTGTCAAGTAAGAATATCATTTTCTTCAACTAGCCAAAAGAAGTGTCAAATTATTGAGCTCTCACTTGTTCTTGTAGATAATTTGGTATTGCACCAATCTACAATTACACATGCATCTCTAAATTTCATTGCATCCTCAAATTTTAGTTTCTCTCTAGCAAGAGCTCTTTTCACACATGCACCTGCTCCATCATGTTCTCCTTTACCATATCTAGCTTCCAAAAAACTCCACATGTGATAGATATTATTTTCCTTATGAACTTTACATAACCAACAGAACATTCTAGCATTCCTAAAATGACCCATGCAATTATCTAACCATATGAGATGTTCTCTCATTTGAATTCCTCTCTTTTAAATTTTTATAAAATATATCAAAACAATATCGAACAAACGGATATGAATGTAATCAATTATCACTTAAATAAAAATGGTACTCTCTTAAAAAATTTCTATTATCTTATCTACTATAATCTGCATCTCTATATACAATATGAAAAAATATGGCTACTTGCACAAAATTATAATATTGTGATTGAATTTATTCTTATGGAGTAAGAGTATAATTTTCAAAAAAATCAACAACTGACAATATAGTTCAAATTGGGAATTTTTTTTTACATGTACGAAATTGATCATCAAGCTAATGAGTATATTGAAAGTGTTTAACATATTTAGGTACAATATTATCTTTAAATTCTTTAATAAATGCATGCACACTAATTTTTTCCACAATTAGCTCACAACGTTTTCCAAAATTTCCATCTTTTATAGAATATTCAATATTTTTAAATTTTTAAACACCCACTAATTGTTGTCCAAATTCATGTAAACTACTTTCATGCATACATTCTCCTAACAATGAAAAGTTACCACATTTATCGTATTGTCCAGAAATACATGCTTTTCAATAAAATAAGTTTCCATTAGAGGATTGAAAAAACATACCTGCTATAAAATCTTTGATTGTTTCAGGTGGCATATTAATACCACAAATGTCCTACATAATTTGGTTAGCATGCAAATTACACCATATATATCAAAAAATATCATAATAATAATGAAATTGTACATGAGTCTTACAACAAAAAGAGATTCATTATTTATTAATTCTAACATACCAAGGTTTACATTTTTCAAATGATATTTGACTTATGCTAATATTAAATGGTAATATTGAATCATCTAGACTTTTTAATATAATTCAGTTTGAGTCATATCCGAGAGATGCTTTGGATAAGGGTCACAAATTTTGGATCCCACCCTTAATTTTAAAATATCTCTAATATTAAGTTATACTCTTGTATTATCATGCCAAGATTTTTCGATTAAAGATATGATTTCATTAGTTAATTTCATGTTTGACCTTGGGAGTCTACCACTAAAACTAAAAATTTATTAATTGGATCTTTTTCAATACTTTCTCTTCTTTTAGTTTCTCTTATCAAAGTCTTAGGATTTACTTTTATATATTTATAAAATTACTTAACATTCTTTTATTTGAAATTGATTTATTAACTAGAGCAGTTGTTATTGCATGACGAGATGAATTCTTATCTTTAGATTGACTTTTATTTCCTATAAAATCAATAGAGTTGGCAACACTAGATATGACTTGTTCTATTGAAACATATTTCTCTTTTGGTTTTATAAAAATGCCTAATTTTTCATCACTTTTCTCATTTTCCACATATTTATCAATTGCATCATGAGTTGACATTAAAATTCTAATTTATTTCTATAAAAAAACATTTTATATATTCTATTTCCATGAGTTCTCATTTGTCTCCAAGAAAATTTACCAGGAAGGTTACCTAGGACATCTCTTTCAATTGTAAAAAAAAAACATTTTCATTTTCATTCATACAAGGGGTTTCATTTTCATTCATGCAAGGGGTTTCATTTTAATTTTCAAACATGAAGGGATTTCATTCTCATTTTCATTAATATGAGGGATTTCATCATTATTGTTTTTTTGCATTGTTTGAACAAAACTATAATTATTGATCTCATCAATGGTGTATCCAGCTTCATCTAAATAACTAAGGTCAATATTATCAAGACTTGGGTTTAAAGACATACCTGGATAAATTGTTTGAATATTTTCATTTTCTATATCATTGGGAGGTGCATTTGAAGACATACCTGAAGTTGTTTGCATAGGTTTTATTTCCATATCATTCAAAGGTTTAGTTGAAGGCATAGTTGGGTTTCTCTCCATAATTGCATTTTCTTCCATATTCACCATCTCCACATTTGCATCATCTACATTCATCTCACCCTTCATGGTTTCCTCTTCAACATTCATGGAACTAGATGCTTCCAAAAAAATTCATTTGGAAAATCCTTTCTCTTATATCCCTTTGTCCTTTTGCCTCCATTTCTCCATTTACTTCAATTTCTTCGGGTGTCATTAACTTTCTACATTTTTTTTTCCTTTGCTTCGATCCCATGATTACCAGACCCTCTTTGATAATAAAAAAAATGATTCTTAACCTATTTTCCAATTGCTACCTCCTTCAAATATTCAAATAAAACTATATACTATGAAGATCATTTCTTCTATAAACTTTGAAGCACAAAAATATCATGAATACATCCAAAAGTTCTCTTTTTCCAAATCATCTTGTAAAATGTCCTTGTACTTGATTCCACTTGAGAAAATTCAACCTGCACTTGTCTCTTCCAAAAAATTGAATAGAATATGCCCTATTAAAATATTGCACAAGACAACATTGAAATAAAAAATGCAAAAAATGGTGCTTTTAGTCTATAGTACAAAAAATGAATGTTGCAAAAAAAAAGCGCTTTGTCAATTTTTTCCAAATTGGGAAAAAATTGTTAAATAAGATACGCATATATGTTATAAAATTCATATGTGTTTTGTTTTAGGAATGTGTACACATTATATAATGAGTATGTGTTACCTTTACCAATGGGAAAATAGATAACGCGTATGCATTATATAATGCATATGTGTTTTGTTTAAATAACACGTATGCACTTTGTAACACATACACATTTTAAAATTTCATATCCCCAACCCACATGCTACCTCAATTTTAGGCTTGGGAAAGGCTTGGCAACCCGGCCCTTAGCCTTTGACCTACAACTAAAACACCAAGGCAAGTTCAAGATAAATGTCCAACTTTGGCAATATGGCTGATGGACCTTTTTTTTCTGAATCAATCTATGAAATTCAAACCCATTAGAGAACACAATGTCTAGTTTCCAAATATATAATTTTTGTTAAGATTCAATTATATTTGTTAATTTATAATTAAATTCTAAGCAAACTAGTCCATAAACTTGAAATATTAGACTTTTTTTATTTTTTCATAACTTTTTTTGGTTAATTTTCTTGTAAAAACAATTATATGGCATCAAACTTTAGACAATTCTCTACATAATGAGAAAAAAAGATTCTTATTTTTTTTAAGTTTAGGTCCAGTTATGCTATCTGTACACATTTATTTTTAAAAGCAACAATTAAGGCCAATAAAAATTCAATTAAAAAAATTTAAAAAAAATTATAGAAAAATATCCTCATCAATCTTCATGTTATTGGCTATCTTTCCACAAAATTAATTAGCAAAATACTTTTATTTGGGTCAAAAAGTGGTGTCCATACACATGCATGGTATGGTAAAAGAAATGACTTTTTAAAAGTGGTTTTTATACATCTCTATCAAAATTTAATTTCTATCATTTGGGTATTTGAATAAATTACATATTTGGAAAATAGATTCAAAATACGAAATTTCATATTACTGACTCTTTTTAAGATTAATTGTATAAGTGCCTCAAATTTTCAGTCCAAGTGTGACAAATTCTGAAATATAGCAAAAACACTGCCACTTTTTGAGCTTTTTATGGACCCAACTTCTTGCATCAACCCCTTTGGAACATGTTTTGTGGTATCTAAAGGATATTGATTTTTCTCTGGGTTCTTATATAGATTTTGATTGGGCAGGTTGTGTGGATTATAGGAAAAGTACAAGTGGTTGTGCATTCTTTCTTGGATGCACATTGGTGTCTTGGTTGAGTAAGAAATAAGAATTAGAGTCTTTATCTACCACAAAGGAAAAATACATTGTAGCAACATCTTGTTGCACACAGGCATTATGGATGATGCAAACCTTGAAGGATATCAGAGTGGTTATGATGAACCAATTTCTATCTTCTGTGGCAATACAAGTGTTATTAACATTTCAAAGAATCATGTGTTGCACTCAAGGAAAAAAACATATCTCAATCCAGTATAACTTTTTGAGAGAGGTTACATAGATGAAGTGAAGTTTGAGTATGTGCCTAAAAAGGATTAGGTTGTTGACATATTCACTAAGGATCTTCCTAAGGATAGTTTTGAGTATCTCTGGAAGAAGTTATGGGTTATTACCCCTCCTTCCTTGAATTAGATATGTACAGATATGCATTAGTCTAGTGGATTTCAAGATTCATTCTTTGTTCTGGACTGATATTGGAGGCTACCTCTCGTGGGAAGTAGGTAGTTTTTTTTTGGTTGTTGTAGTTAGGGGGAGTTAATATTGGTGCAGGTTGGTGTTTTCCTTTGCCATATGTGTCAAAGGATATGTGCAATGGTTGATGGTTGAGATAATTTGTTGTGTGCTCCTAAGGTGGGATATGTAGATCAACATGTATGATTTGATTTTAAAGGGAGAAAGAGATGCAAATGTGTTGCCCTTTTCCATTTATTTCAAAGGGGGAGAGAAAGAAATGTGAAAACAAATTAGGTAAAAAATAGAGGGAGAGAATAATATGAAAAAGAATTCAAGGGAGAGAAAGAAAAAGGGATAAAGAGAAAGAGTTGATATGAAGCAATATGTTGGTGATTAGAGCTATTTTTTGTTGTTGATGGTTTTCACACCATGTGTTGCCATCAATGAAAAAGGGGGAGATTGTTGCAAGTATGAGTAGTTTTTTTTGCATTATGTTGTTATTAGTAAGTGTTACTGATGTCAACCTCTAGTGTTGATTTTATAAGCTTTTGTTTGTGGATATTGTTGGTTTATTGATGATGAGGAAGTTCTAAAGACGATGAGTATGTGTCTTTGGTACTTGGTTTCCAAGTGCTTTTGAGAAAAAATGAATAAAAGAGGAAATAGTGTGTTACAAAGGTGTTCTAGTATACAAAGTTGTGTTCTAGTTTTTCTTTGCATTTCTACTATGTTGAACATTAGCTTATGTGGCTTAGATATGTTGGTCAAAGGTGTTCAAAGGTTCTATATCTAGAATTTCTTGGTTTTTATCATTGTATAGATAGAGTTGTGTTTACTAGTGTGTTAACTGTATGTTGTAGAGGTGTCTGGAAGAAATGGTTTTTCTCCACATTTCTCTATAGTTTGGTTTCTAGTATTGTGATTTTGGAAGTGTGTTGCTAATTATCATATCTTCCTACAGTCAAAGTTGTTCATGGTTTGGTACTTCAAAATTTGGTTTCTTGAGTTACAGTGTGTGGGAGGTGCTTTGAGTGTATTGATTGTGTACATTCTTCAAGTGAAATTTGTTCAAATAATTTGTTGGATTTTAGAGTGTTTTTGGAATATTCTAGATTTTTTTAAATGTGATGTTTGGTTTCTGCAAGTCATCTTTGGATTTGAGGAAGTGTGTACTTAAATGTTAATGGTGGTAATGTAGGTTCAACTGACCTTGGATGTTTACACTAATTACAAATTTTTTTCGGTGATTGTGGAAACATGGCGTGACATGTATGAATCAATTTAGGTTCGAGTTAAGAAGTGGTGTGGTATGCTTTCATTCCTTTCCACCATGGGAATTTTTTGGTGCCAACCTAATTTGAATTTGCATAGTTAAGGTGCATAGCTGACCTTGGAGAATTTTTTCAAGGTTGAAGAAAGTATAAATAAGTGATGAGTTGATGGAAAATTGTGTAAGGGAAGAGTGTGATGTGAAATGTAGAGTTGTGAAGTGCAGTGTGAGCTTAATGAGTTAGACTATTGGAAGACATGAGCAAAATGTATTCAAAATATTTAGGGAAATTCACAAGCCTAATTAATTTAGTTTTCCAAAAGGGAAACCCATATTTAATTAATTCCTACATTGATCTTAACATATTGGAAATTGAGTGTCCTGGGTTTAGGTCCCCCTTAAGTTTTGAGACCCAAAATTTAATATGTTTTTGGTAGCATTTTAATGATATAAATTCAAATTTCAAAGGTTGACTTGTGGTGTTTAATTGTCATGTAATTAAGGAAACACCTATAAATAAAACATCTTTTTATCAAATTCAAATCATAAACAATCCTCAAACTTCAATAAATGAATTACAAGAGCAAAGATTATTGTTAAGAACATTGGAGAGTAGATTTATTAGTCATTTATTGCAACATTCAAGATCCTATACTGATGTCAGGATTTATGTGAGTTCATGCATTTTTTTGGAGCTAACATTGTGATGTAGGTATCAAGTTTCAAGAAAGCATTCAAGCATCAAGATCTATCAAGAAATCAACCCATTTCAGGAAATATCCAATCCTTTGAGAGATCTATTAGACTTTAGTCCTCTAAGGGGAACCATTAAAGGGTTTGGTGAGTTGTAACAAGCTTTGTTCATTCATCAATTCCTTCATTTTTTTTCATTATTTAATTAACAAGGTTTAATTAAAAAATTGGGGTTTGACCAAGGCAAACACCTATTCACCAAAGACAAGAAAAATATCCTCTATTTCTATGTGTAGATTTGCAGGTGAAGAAGGATTGAAATTTGATCAAAAGTGTAATTTTGAAAAGTTTTCAAAGTTGTCATCAAAGTTATCAAGGAACAAAAACTTTCCTATAAGTTTTATTTCTAGTTTTATGATGGTCAAACCTAGTTGAATCAAAAGCTTAGATCTGGGATCCGAGGGCTACAAAAGGAATTTTCAAACCTCTGTACAGAGACCCATTCACCCTTGGGTGAATATGTCGTTCAATGGAGCTTAAAAACTACTTTTGGAGTAGGGTAAACACCATCCTAACCCTCTTAGATCTACTAGTTAATTATTTTTTTTGATAGTGTTATCATAATACTTAATATTCTAAGTGTTAGATCTCATTCATTTGATTACTAAAACACTTTTATGTTTCTCCCAAAATTCCTTTCGATCATTTCTTTCAGAAGGAAGTTGAGGTCCCATAGTGTCCAAAACTTAGGGTTGACTCACCTTAAGGGTTGTAAGTCTATTCTAAGAATTCATGGCACAATCCCTATTCCTAACATGAATATTAGAAATGTGTATTTGTGACTATGTGTACACCCCCCTTTTTGCTTTGGCATACCCCCCTTACCACACATCCCATTTTAGGGAAGATTCCCTTTCCCTATGTTTCATTTTGGTTAACCCAATGTTGTACATCCTAAATTATGATTTGGATACCTTTAAAACCCTAAATCTAGATTTGCATTAGTATGCTTTACATTTTCATTTAGGGTTTACTTTTGCATGTTTTCATCATTTAAATTCATAAAAATAAAAATAAAAGTCATACATCTTGCATACATATTGCATTCTAGTTACATCAAGAGTGTCTTTTAGTCATTTAGATTCTAATTTTTGTTTAAAATTGTATCTCAAAAGTCCTCACATTTTTCACTTATTGTCACTAGTTGAAATTTCATTAATACACCTAAAATTGGAAAAAAAATCACATAATTCACTATCTACAACCTAAAATAGAGAACTCAAATATCAAACCAAAAACAAAAACTTTAATATTTTCACCCCCTGTATAAAGATTCATCTATACTTGGGAAAACATGTCCTTTTACAAGTTCCTTTTCACATTTATAGGCATCATTTTATCTCTATTTTCTTCATTTAATGTCATTGTTAGATTTGTGTTGCAGTTTCAAAAATTAGGTGTGGCAACGAAAAAAGTATCCCTCTACTTTGCCTTGCTTGTTTGGGCCCTCCTTATTAAATTGAGCATAATGTTGCCTTGATTTAGTATTGTAATGTGTTTGACACATTCACATTAGGTCTTGGGCCCTTGTGAGCTAAATAAAATTAATTGTACCTTATTTAAGGTGTTGTCAAGTGTTGTACCACATTTTCACACTTTTCTAGGGTTTTCATAAATAACTAGGATTCATTATGCCTTATTTGGCCTTATTTTGCATCCAAAAGATTTAATTAATGCATCTTTTTGAGGATAATCTTGATATAAATCAACATCTATTTCATAATTCAGGTGTTTTTAGTTCAAGAGTGGCCCAAATTTGGTGATTTGGGACTCATACGCCACCTTGGGTGTATGAGTCTCACCTAGGTTTTTGGGCCCCAATCTAGATTTTGCATCATTCTAAGCATTTTTGAAAATGTGTCCCATAGTTAAGCCTAATGGGACTCATATTGCACTTCTAGCGTATGAGTCCCATGTGGCTCAAAATTAAATTTAATTCAAATTATTGGTGAGATTTTATTCTCCTAGATCTGATGTCAGCTTGTAGTGTTGTAATTTTGGGAAATTTTCCATAAATATTATAAATACAAGTTTATTTCTCTCATTTTACACCTAGCAAGTTGAATGAGCATCCTTATAGAAAATTTGAGTCCACAAGAGCATTCAAGTGTTTACAAGAGTATTCAAAAGTCTTCAAGAGCTAATTATCAAGTGTTTTAGAGGATTCTTCAAGCTTCAAGTGTCATGCCAAAGCCATCATCATGTTTGTTTTTGAGACAACATTTGTGATGTAGGGTTTCATGATTCAAGATAGCATTCAAGTAAGAGTCAAGATCTACATCCATTGTAGCCAGCTCATACATGTTTTCTACACTTTATTGCTAGCATTTGGTGAGTTGCAACATTACATTTTGTTCATTCATCATTCTCTTTTCCTATTTCATTTCATTTGAAGGTTCGATTACCAAAATGTGTTTTGACCAAGGAAAACCCCTTTCTACTAACAAAACAACTTTTAATACCATCATACATGAAGATAATCCCATTAAAAATCATTACACTATAAATAATTTTTATAATATAGTTGTGTAGACCTCAAGGAAAACCCTCTAATCTACTATCTCACTCATTCTATTTGGATATTATATCATAGTATTATCCATATTCATGAATTGAAAAGAAAAATCATTGAAACTATAAGCATAAAATATAGCTCATAATAAATAATTCAAATATAAATAAAAAACTCTTCAATCTAAATTTAATGCAACCTCCAAAATTAAGCAAAATGATATAATGCAAAAAAAAATTCAATTATTATCAAAATTTTGAATCCATGATATGATCAAAATGATGTGATTGTGGTTGGTCCATGAAATGGAAACATGAAAAATATTATAATTCAAAGTCCTCTTGAAAATGATTCATGAAAGGGTAGATTTATAAGCATGGCAAGATGAAGATAATTTTTTTAAATCAAAAGATAGATGGATATCTATGATTGAGTTGGTTAGGTGGCTGGAAGATCAAGAGTGGAGGATATTTTAGATTTATTAATTGATTTATTAATTTTGGTGAGATGATTAGAAATTAGCTATGGGATAGGTGGTGAGGAATAAAATAAATATTTAAATTTTTTTATTCATTTTTTCGGTGGTTATGGGGTGGGTGTTAATTTATTTTATTAGTTATATTTATGTGGAAGGAGACATGAAATATGAACTATGACTTAGGAAAGTGGGTTATGAACAAGTAGAAGTGGATTAGGAGTTAGGAAAAATGGATTAAAACTTATGGAAAATGAATTAGGATTTAGGGGGGAAATGGATAATTAGGGTAAATGATAGAATTTGGACTTGAATAATTTAAAATTTCTACATTTATTTATCTCACTAAGATGGTGTTGCAACTAGGAAATGAATTATTATTCAAAGAATAAAGGAAATATATATGGAATGAATTCGAAAAAGGAATGGGACTTATAAAAGGAAGACTGAAAAATGATGGGGCTTATAAAAAGATGGATGTGATGATGCCCCCTTGAGTGGAAAGATGGGCATAAAAGACACAAGTAGGCTCTTGAAATGGATGAAAAGGAAGGATAAAAAATACGATTAGATGAAAATTAGTGAGGAAAGGATAGTCATGTTGAATCAATGTGAGAAACTTAATATTTTATATAGAACCTAAAATTATGAAATATGATATACATAATAATTTTTTAATTACATGAAGGATTGAAGGTCACAATAAAATATATATCATTAGAACCATGATATGAAATACCATAATATTGTTATGGTAGGTATGCTACAATTATCAATGTATCTATGTAAGAAAAAATGGTAACACACACATATGAAAAGAAATAAAACATGCATAAAATGATACAAAGACAAAGAATATATTACCCTTAGTCAAGTTTAAAATCAATGATTGATTGATTTTGATTATAGTGTTATTGGTGTGGGAATAATATTTCCTAAGAACAACATGAAGATGGTCTTGTTGATGTGGGAACTATATATATATATATATATATGGAGAATAAAATGATGATAAGGGAGGATATATCCCAATGATTATGATTTATTGGATTAAGGTGATTAGAATTTTGTAGCAAGGCCCTAAATAATAATTTTGGAAGATTTTACCTGATGATTGGCTATATTTCTTGGCAAGATGTGTGGATAAGAGTCACTTGTAATATATTATCTGCTTTAAGATGCCATTGGATTTCTTGGGATGGCTGCACTAGATTATTTTTGGATTATGGCATTTGCTTTCTTTTATATGAGATTATTTTCTACATATAATTATTAATTATAACAAAGCAGCAATTCTAGAAACAAGGATGCGAGATAGGTTGATTTACGATAAAGGTCATACTGAATTGGATGGATGGATTAAAGGATTGAAAATAATGGATAAGAAGATAATTAGTTAAATGATTAATGATATAGGATGAAAAGGAATTATGTGACCTCCAAGGACTATGACACAAAAAATTCATTCCCCTATTTTGTAAATGTTATTCATGATGCTACACTAAAGGGATAAAAGGTATTGAATGAGTGATAGCAATGTGGGTAAAGGATTTATTGCAAAAGGATGCACTATTACAAGTGCTTATCCAAGCATGTCCCAAAATCACACCTCAATCCTTATCAAGAGAAACATTAAATAGCGTTGATTACGGTGGAAGATAGAAATGATACATGAAGATGATTGATTAGTATGATACATAAGATAAGATGGGATAGATGAGACAGATTAATCCCAAGTGCAAGGTATGTAGGTTGTTCATTTAAACATGACAATTGTGATTTTTTTTAGCATGGTACTTATTCAAAATTCCATGAAAATGGTTTCCACCATTAGACTAATTATTTCTCTAAGTTACTATTTTCATTTTTTTCTTTTTAATTTTTTGGATTTTTTTAAATTTTCTAATTTGATGTCACTGATAGATCGATATTCAAATTTTATTTAGAGGTCCCTTTCTATTTGAGATAGTAAATGGAAATACATTATTCATTTATTTCCAATAATTTCCGACTAGAAGTAGTTTCTTTCTCAAGAATTAAGCACTCTTGTACAATCCTTCAATGTTGAAGTGATCCTTATTGATGAATAAGTTCTCCTTATCTGCATGATTACATTTTCATAAGGTACCATCATACCAATTATGATGAAGTATTTTTGCAATAGGACAGTGAATTTGGGTGTTGGATTTTAAAATGATTTTAATGAGGGGTATTTAATGTCGCATTAGGTGATTGTGATACATTGGGTTTTGATGGATAAATAGTCAATATAGATTGTCTTTGAATATTTTTTACATACCAAACTTTATATTGTAGATTATGGAATTTGAATTTAAGATTATTATGTTTGAATGTGGGATTGAGTTACTGATTATAACCAATATTATCGTACAAGTTGAAATGTGGTGGAAACTTGTTATATGTAAAATGCATCATTTGATGTACCATCATATTTTGATATAGATTTTTTTATTTGTTTTATTTTAATGCGCCAATTTAATTTGGGACCAATATTTGTTTTATATGTTATCCTTTATTTTTGAATTCATATATTTTAGAAGTTTAATTTGGAGAATTTTATTTATATTTTCTATGATTTCATTAGTCTTGATCAAGGGGTGGAAGATGTTGAGGATAATAGTTGATAGTAGGTATGGTGGAAGTGGAAGGATATAAATGATACCAATCTTATTATATGGGATATAATAAGATGCCTACCACAATGTTCTCATTGGATAAAGTTTCTTTAGTGATTTTTGAAGTGTGATTAACATATTCTGATTATTTTATATAAGACTTGTATCATATCCCTTGACCATAACTAATGTAGATTAGGACAACTAGATAGGCTTTGTAGCACCTTTCTAATGAAGCCCCTAATCCTTTTCATTGGTATTTTATTATTTTCATAGATCTTGTTTAGGATGGGATACTTATTTCCAAAGTATGATGCTAGCAAATATGTGTTCCATTTAGGACAATTAGAACTTGATATTATCTCATTTGTGATAAATTTTGACTTGATAAAGGTAGTTGATACTATGTGACAAGGTGATGTTGATTCTTTCTTTTCATGCATACTTGTATTCTGGTCATCTAAATTCTTAATAGTATCCATTGACATGGTCACCTTCCAAATTCATGTGATTAATATCTTAATGACCACTTTGAACTATAAGATTTTGTTTGATATGATAATAATTATTTATTTGGTTGTCTATGATTTCTTGGGATCAAGTATGTCATCATAAGAGGAAGATGTTTTTTTATGATGGATAGGATTATTTTATATCGCTTGGTTGTGGATAAAATATTTTTTCATGAGGGGCTATATTTTTATTTATTGATCATAGATAGGATCATGATAATAAATGGGATTAACTTGCATGGGTTGCCTTTGAACAATTTGATCTTGAGTTTGGATAATTTTATCTTGACTTGGTTGAGGATATGATTTGATCTACTTTATGTTTTTTTCTTGACATATCTATTGATTTAGGATTTGAGTATATATGATTATTGATAGGCTTGATAGGATTTGGATCATTAGCAAATGGCCTTTGACTTCAAATTAGGATTAGAGATTCTTGGATACACTTAATGGGTATTCATTTGTATTATAGTGCTTGACTTTGGAAAAGGATATGACTATTAGACTCTTTGATAGATTGGATAGGCATAAGATCATATGATGTTTTCTAATAATGGGAGGTGATATTAGTGTTTGATTGGGAAAACAATATAGATCCTAAATCTCAATTCTCCAAATTTGGGACATAAGGATTTGAAATGATCCCAGATCCACTTGAATACAAACTTGAATGCAAGGGTCAAAATGGTGCATTAGGGTTCTAATCCTTGTTATATGGGGGTGTGGATGAATGTGAATGATTTCTAATTGAATGAAATTTAATATTCAATAGAGTTCTTGGGCTATTCATGCAAATGTAGTAAACTGTTATGGTTTTTGATGAATTGAATGAATAAAGAAAAAATAAAGCCCTGAAAGGTAGGGGAAAACACAAAGGAACTTGGTGTGTAAATTTGGTGTGCAAGTCCTGTTTTCTTAGATTTACTATAAGAACTTTTCTTGTTGATGAGGAAATCAAGTTTCCATGTCTTGTCAACTTGTAGGGATTGAATGCATGAATGAGAAATTTTTCTTCAATATTCCTTCACTTTTCCTTTGATATGAAAAACCACACACATGAAAGAGGTAGAAGGATTGTGCCATATAGGGTCTTGCATATGTCAAACCCCATTTTGGTATTTTCACCTCCACAATTTCTATGATCATGTCTACATAGAGCTTACCCTTAGTCGAGAAAAAGCTAAAAGATAAACAAGTAATGAATTGACTAATACTATAACTCACCACTTAGATATTCATTCCTTGATGGAATCAAGTAATGTACTCATCACCTTTAAGGATAATTTAACTTCTTGATTGAATTCATACAAGTGTTAAGACTCACAAAACAAATGATCATAAAATATGAACAAAATTACATTAAAAAATGATGAATTATTGACATGATGCTTGAAACAAATAAATGTTTCACTAATATTGATAATTATGCTCTTGAGTTCTTTTAGGATGATAAATTTTCTCAATAGATTATTTAGGTGTGCTTCTAGGATTTTAAATTTCCTAATTTCCTATTTTACTAGTATTTATATGCAATTCTTCCAATTTCCTAAAAATTAAATATCGATAGCGAACAAATGACTTTGGAAATTCAAACAGTAAAAATATCTACATTGAAATATCCAAAAACTAGCTAAAAAGGGGTAGTGTAGGTGATGGGGCTCCCTAGACCAAACCCATCCTTTTGAGGGCCTAAAGTATTGGGGGTAAATATTAAATACTTATTTTCAGTTCTCATTATTTTATTTTTCAAAGATGTTTATAAAGAGGGAAATTAAATGAATAATTAGGTCCAATCACATATTGGGAGCTAAACCTAATGTGAAATTTTTAAGGGAGACTATTTTTTATGTTACATTTATCCCCCGCTTTAGTAAGAGTATGAAATTTTATGAAGGAGCACTCTCAGCAATGCCCCTTACAAGCTCATATTCAATACAACATTACATGCCATCGAATGGGATTTCATTACAATCATCTACAAACATAAAATAGATTCGCCTTAGACTCTCACTAGTCTAACCTCTCTAGCTCCTCTCTCATCTTGGTTGGGTCTCTCTTCTTACTAACCTTCCACCCACATTGATCTACCTATCAAATCAGCCTTCAATATCTACTCATGATCTTTGAACACTCATTGGCTACTCCATCACCAACTCTCTATCTGCCTGCTACTCTTTCTGGGTCTATCCCTGTCTTTATATACTATATTATTCCTTCAGGTCAGCCTCACTACGTGATATTATTTTTCCTCCCTATTGTTGTAGTAGTCATTATCGCCCAATAATCTTTTAGAACCACCAAGCCATTATCTCATTATTAGTAGCTCCACCAAGTTGGCCAATGAATATCTAATTCACAACAATGATGTGGAATACATCGAATATCGCTTCACTAGGTGTCATGACCGAACTTGCCATCCACCACTATTGACCATCTTCATTCATTTCCCACCATCAGAATCTCGCTAAGAATCTAGCTCATCTCCTTCCAAAACCACCATATCATATCGATAAAGCTCGTATTGGAATATCATTGAAGTATCAAAGAAACATTGAAAGATCTTCCACCGAACCATGTATGTCTCCCCAAAATTACCAGCACCACATCATTGATTAGACTCACCTTGTCAAAGAGACTTAGGAGTATCTCCCATCGAAACTATAAGATCACCTTGATGCATCTTGTTAGCCCATCAAAGGGACTCCCAAGCATCTCCTACTGATAAAATAAGGTCACCTCAATACTTTAGATCAGTGTGTCTACTGCTCATTGGGATATTGAGGGGACATTAAATGTCATCCTACTGACATTGAAGAATCTTGTTGATATAATTCCATCACATCCTTATCACTACCACCCACCATCGATATGTCGATGGAACTTGAAGGAATGTCCCACCGATATGCCAAAGTCCTTCTGAAATGTTAATCTCCCATCAATGTAACTCCATCACTTATTTGCTAAAAATATAAACTTAAGAACCTCAAGTTGGAGGTTGTAAAGTTTTTAAAACCTACAACAAGTAGAATCTAGGATAAGTCCCACTAAAATCGAAGCCTCACTCTGATGAAACACCTTTGTGTCCAACTTATGCCACCACTAAAACCATTGGCATGTCGATGGGATAGGAAACCAAGTCCCACTGAACTCAAATTATCATAGCGATGAACTAGTCCATCAAAGTAATGAACATTGTATGGAAATCAAGGTGTAAACACTCATGTTGTAGCTCAATTCCTGATTGTGGAAACTTAAAACCTTATTGAAAGAAAAAAAATAGATTAATGTAGGATCTCTTGTATGCCTTGGATGCTCCTACATCAGACACCCGGGGTAGGGAAAAAATGTTTCATAAAAATTTGTGGATCTGATGCTCATTTAGAATCCATCTTTCCACCTTGTTCACCTGCACCTTCTTTCTCAACTATCCCTGTAACTTAACATCTCTACCATTTTTCATCCTTCCTCTCTTTCTCCCTCTTTTCACAGAATTCATTATAAAATTATGAAAAGCCATAATCATCAATTTTTTCTTCTTCAAAAGAACAATATGACTCATTCATTACCTTATTCTTTGTTACTATTGAAACCACTTGGTCATCATCCCTCTCAGATACAAACTTGTACTCCTATTTCTTTATGCCTTCTAAAAGACATTTTCCAGCTACAATTACTTCCTCATTTACATTCTCATCAACATTAGATGTGTAATCAAAGGACTCATCCTTGTCTTCCTGCAACAAAATAATAGTCACTCCAATTCCCTTATCACATAATAAGTCATCCACTATTTTCTAAGAAAGGTCTCCAAGCAAATAAACATTCTTCCCCTCATTTCCTTCCTTTTTTCAACTATAATAGCCTCACCCATAAAGACACTTTGGGTTGTAAAATCTTCCCCTATATCATTCTTATTAAAATGATTATAGAAATTAACTTTTATCTCTTTCTTGTCCATCAAGATCTTATCTGTACCTATCTTGGGTGTAGGCCATACTTCAACAACTTCATCAATCTCATATTCTTTGTAACATTCATTAGGATTGAGATCTACCCGAGTCTTCTCCTTCGCTGCAACTTCAACCTTGTCTTCATCATGATATGTCACTATTTGTATGCCCTTAGAAGGACATATTCTGGTTACACACTTAACCCCTTGTTCCTTAATTGCAATGCCCTTAATTTTCTCTATTGCTGCAATGGTATTTCCCACTCCTACCTGCTGATCCTCATTGGAACATTCACCAAAGTATGGGTGAATCTTATCACTTTGTTGATACTTGTTGATGGTCCTGGTGGCACAACAACATGCAAACAGAATATTGCTATCCTGTTTCTCCTGAGAGAGAAAGACAACACATGGATATCTTAGCTCCCAAGGTCTTTGTAGTTGGTTCTCAACTGTGCTGATGTTGCTCAGGGGTCAATGTAACAGTAATGTTCAAGGGGCTTGCCGGTGTTGAGCTTCTGGATTGTTCTAAGATCAAGCATGAATTTAAACCTACTCTTAACTAGGGTTTTAAAGAAACAAAAAGATAGATCAGGGTTTTGGTATTGAAAAGAATGATGATTCATCTATCTTAAACAGACTTGTTATATTTCAAGGAATTGTAAACTAAAACTGAAGAACAAAATTAACTCGTGATTAACACACAATTGCATTCATTCACAGTGTTGATTTCTACAATAGATTACTAGTTACCATTTT
>VDFB02091714.1:0-17805 GCA_007258455.2 Sequoia sempervirens | reverse complement strand
TATATGGTAAAGGATGAATTTGGAAACTGAAAGTACCGCTGATTTGTGAAAAGAGGCATTTGCCTCCACCCACTCTGGGTGAAGTACCGCAATTATTAACGTGCGGTCGCCGGATGGTGAAAGTGAATCTTGCCAATCAAGTCAAAACCCCATTGAGAAAATGGCCATGGTGCCAGGAGGGGCTGAAGATCTTGTGCTGGAGCATGGATTAAATATGCATGTTGCTGGCATGGAAGACACTTCTTCACAAACTCGCAAGCATCGTGCTCCAATGTAGGCCAATAATATCCAGCTTGTAGGATCCTTTTGGCCAGAGCCATACCATTTGAATGTGCTCCACAAACACTGCCATGTACCTCCGTTAGTGTAGCATGGGCTTCGGTCTCATTCAGACATCTGAGGAGGATTCCATCATACCCGCGACGATAAAGCGTATCACAGACGATGACGTATCGAGAAGAACGATGAATGAAGGATTTGCGTTGGTTACGGGTAAGGTCTGGGGGTATAATGTTATCACAGAGGTAGGTATAGATGTCTTGGTACCATGGGGAGGTGGGACCCACAATTTCACACACCATGTCAGTCTTAGGGATATCATATGCTGGGATTAAAAGTTGTTCTACAAGAAACTCACACTTTGTTCGGTCCTTGGGCATGTCCAGGAGGGAGCCAATAGTGGCCATCGCATCGGCTACTTTGTTTCGTACCCTGGGAATCTGTTCAAATTGTATAGAGGTGAAATATTTCTTGAAATCATCCACCATGCGCTTGTAGGGTAAAAACTTATCATCCTTGGTCAGGAACTCATCATTAACTTGTCTAATGACTAGCAAGGAGTCACCAAAGACTTTCAACTGAGTTATGTGCCACTGTTTCGCAATTTTGAGACCGGTGAGGAGAGCTTCATATTTGGCCATATTGTTGGTACATGGGAACGCTATCCTGAATGACTTGGGAATGCAGTCACCCTAAGGGGTAACTAATAAAGTTCCTGCCCCCGATCCATTATGTGTATATGATCCATCAAAATACAGTGTCCACATGGGGGTCTCATCAACAGAGAAGACTTCCTCATCAGGCAATTCTGTGATCAATGGGTGAGTGTCAACTAGAGGAGCTTCCGCTAACTGGTCTGTGATTATCTGCCCTTTAATAGCCTTGCGGTCCACATATTCTATGTCGAATTCACTAAGGAGCATGACCCACTTAGCCATGCGGCCAGTCAGAGTGCTTCTAGATAACAAATACTTCAATGGATCGATCTTGGCGATTAGTTTTACCGGATGGCTAAGCATGTAATGTCGAAGCTTCTGTGTGCTAAAGACGAGTGCAAGACAGGCCTTTTCCATGGGGGAGTAGTTTAACTCGTAGCCAACCAATGTCCAGTTGATGTAGTAGATTGCCCTTTCTTTCGACGACTCATCATGCTGTGCCAACAATGCACCTAGTGCGACTGAAGTGGCAGAGATATAAAGCAAGAGGGGTTTGCCAGGAATAGGTGGCATTAATATCAGGGGATGGGCTAAATATTCCTTGATTTTGTCAAAGCCTATCTGACACTGCTGGTTCCATCGGAAGGTGGAATCTTTTTTCAGAAGATGAGTGAACGGTTGACACTTATCGGCCAGCTGGGCTATGAACCGATGGATGGACTGCATCTTCCCCTGAAGGCTTCTTAACTGTTTGAGATTGCGTGGAGGAGGCATGTCTAGGATAGCTTTTACCTTAGTGGGATCAACCTCAATGCCCCTGCGAGAGACTATGAAACCCAACAACTTTCCTGAAGTGACCCCAAAGACACACTTTTTTGGGTTTAGCCGCAACTTGTAGTGCTCTAACCGCTCAAATATCTTTTTCAGGATGGCAGGATGTTCTGCTCGTGTTCTGGATTTTTCTAATAGGTCGTCAACATAGTCCTCCATGATGATGTGTATGAGGTCATGGAAGATGACCGTCATTGCCCTCTGATATGTCACCCCTGCATTTTTGAGACCGAAGGGCATAACATTGTAGCAGAAAGTGCCCCAAGGAGTTGTGAAGGTGGTTTTGTGTTGGTCCTCAGGTGCGATTCGGATCTGGTTATACCCGAAGAAGCCATCCATAAGGGACAACATTTCATGTCCTGCTGTTAGGTCGACCAACATGTCAATGCTATGTGGGTGTCATCTTTGGGCAAAGCCATGGAGTCCCCCAAGTCCGTGCAGACCCGAGTGTCACCATTTGGTTTAGCAACTGGCACTACGTTGGAGATCCACTCGGAGTAGTCAATTGGTCTGATAAAAACTGCCTCCACTAACTTCTCCAATTCCTTCTTGACTAACAACATGAATTGCGGATGCATCTTATGGAGTTTTTGCTTGACAAGCTTAGTGTCTAGGCAGATGTCCAGGTGATGAACCACTAAGGCAGGATCTAAGCCTGGCATGTCTGAGTATGACCAAGCGAAGTTAACAATTCCCTCTTGGAGTAGCCGCATGATGACCGGGTACTCTAGCTTCGAGAGTGACTTGGCTACATAGGTGACCTTAGGATTTTCGGCAATTCCCAAATTAACTTCTTGTGTCTCTTCGATCAGGATAGATGATCTAGCAAATAGTTGAGTTCCCATAAGGGGAAGATGAACATCTCCATCTTCTAGCGCCTCTTCGAGGTTTTCGCCATCAGATGCGTCCTTTATTTTTACTTTTTCCAAGTCAAGAAGTGCCTCAGGGAGGTTTTCACTAGATGACCATTTGTTATTTTTCTTATTCTTACTTTTGCGACTGGAGTGTTCATCCTCCCCCAATCCCATGAGGTTGACATATGTATCCGTAGGCATACGATAGGTGTGCTAGTTCGTAGGTCCCAATCAATGAGCTCAGGATGGCAAAGGGATAGGCTAATAGTGCAGACGGATAGGCATTCGAACATGGAAGATAGGTTGGTGTGATCAACGTCATCGTATGCACGTATGATGGATTCTTCCTCGAGTATGTCTTCCAATGAGCCGTTGTCCATAGCTACACTATTGGAAGCATTAGACGATGTTTCGGTGCCTTTCTGCTTTCTGTCATACCCAATGCCCACATTTTTTGGTAGCAGAGATGTATCAATGGGTTGTAACCGCCCTTGTTCTTGCTTTCCTAGGCCTCTGCCTTGATAGTTATGCTTTTCCATGAACTTTGTCGGCCAGGGGTACTTTTCTTGGAAGTATTCCTTGAGAGGAGTTTCCGGCTGAGGCTCTTCTCGGTAAACCCATTGGCTTATGTCTTCTTCGGGCGCATCTGTCTTGATACTTGGGGATACAAAAGTGGTAGTAGGGATGTTTTTTCCACGGAAGGTGACAGTCTTGCCCTCTTTTGGGGTAGCATGGGAAGGTTGACCATACTCGTGTGGCGATGGTGGCATGGTCGCTACATTAAGAGCAGTATGCATTTCGTACTCTCCACACCCTTTGTCAATGATCTGGACTTTTGTGACTATTGGGTCAGTGGTGGAGGATGGAGTGGTTATCATGGTGGATGGTGGATTAGCGGATGACGACTGAGATGCCCCCATTTCAACCCCAGGACAATAATGTAAATGAAAGATGCCGAGCGCTGCAATATCTTCGGAATGGTTGGTAGGGTCGCATGATGGTGACCTCTTTGTCCATCGGATCGGGAATTTGAGGCACTGATGGTAGGTGGAAGGCACGGCTTGCATAGCATGGAGCCATGGACGGCCGAGGAGGAGATTATATGGTAAGTTCAGATCAAGGACATGGCAGGTGATGTACTGAACTACCGGTCCCACTTGGACAGGAAGATTGATGATCCCTTCAATTCTTCGTGACTATCATAAGCCTTGATTGTGATGATCCGACATTAAATTCTGTTTGAAATACCCTTAATCTGCTTTTGAATTTTAGAGGCATTGCTGAGGCGAGCCATTATCTACCAAGACTCTTTTTATTTTATGCCGGGCAACCACGACTTCAATATGTAAGGGGAAATTGTGATTGGCATCAATGTTGGGCATATCATTTTGGCTGAAGTGTAGTTGGTGAGATGAAGCTAGGTGTCCTACCAAAGCTTGGAACTGTGTGGGATCAATGTTATTAGGCACATGGGTTTCCTGTAGAGCTCTGTTGAGGATTTCTTGATACACAGGGGAAGACTTGAGTAAATCCAAGATGGAGATATGTGCAGGGGTCTTTCCTAAGTGATCAAGGATATTGTACTGGGAGGTTACAGGAGTTGATTGGGTGGGTGTAGAGGCTGTAGGAACGGTGATGCGGGCTCGTCATGTGGTAACAGCACATTGAGGGTCTTTAGCTTTGACATGTATCATGGATACACGAGGTTCTACCTACTCAATGTAATGAATAATACCCTCGTAATTGAGGGGTACATTCTTATAGTTCACATTATTTGTGCTGTTATTTTGAGGATTACTGTTGGAAGTACTCGGGCCTTGGTTATGGTTCGAGAAGGCATTTTGATAGATCTGCAATTGAGCATTGGATGACGGAGCTTGACTAGGGTTAACCTTGATGTCACCTCGATCTATGAGATCCTGTACATAGTTTTTCAGACCTTGACACTTATTCAAAGAGTGTCCTTTGATTTTATGGAACTCACAATATTCATTTTCCCTAAACCATGCGGGCTTAGGTTTGGATTCGTCGAGTGGATTGGTGACAGGGTATGTGATCGGATAGCTGATCTGCAACAGTTTGTTGAAGACGACACTCAAGGGCTCTCCTAGTTGAGCATACTGGCGTTTAGTGTTCCCTTGGTTATTTTGATTGGACTATTGGGGAGGACGGGGTGTCCCTTGCGGTATAGATATGGCATTAGGTATGGATTGCTGTTGTTTCTGGGATGTGTTGGCCACGTGGACATGTTTAGTGTCAGTGACACCATCATTTACTGCATTTTTGTTCTTGTTCCAAAAAAGTGGCTTGTCATTGAATGTCCTTTCCCTATCCTGATTATATATTTTGACGTGCTCCTTGGCAACAAGGGCGCACTCAAGGATGGGTCCCTTCTCTACTACCTCCGCGAAAGTGGTGACACAATGCAATCGGTTATGAGCCATGTTCCGGATGGAGAGTTCTCCACGGAAGAGGGTGACCATGCCTTTCTTTTCAAAGGGGTTATCTCGTTGTTAGGGCACGCTTTACCCTCCGAGGTAGCTAGTAGCGTTTCCTTCATGTTGTTTCTTGAGAAGACAGTCCAGGTATTCCAGATCTTTCAAATTGAAGGAGAAGTAGGAGAAAAACTTTTTTGACAGGTCTGCAAAAGATTTTATAGATCCCTTTTCAAGAGTCATGCACCACCCTAGCGCGTTGCTTGCCAGACTCTGGGGGAACAAACGCAAGAGATAGTTGTCATTGTGGATAACTTCTTGACACTGGGAGTAAAACTCCTGTAAGTGGGCCTTAGGATCTTTGTTCCCCTTATATTTGTCAAACTTTGGCATCTCAAAATGTTTGGGGAAGGGAATCAATGAGATGGAGGGATCATACAGATATGGGCATATATCTTCAAACTTGAATGATTGTTTGCCAGTCCCTGCCTGAAGATCTTTTAGAGCGGCTTTGATTTCTAGGATGTCCGCATTGGATGGTGTGTTGGATGGGTATTGATGATAGGATGATTGTGGATTCTGAGATGATGTTTGGAGATGGGCGTATGGGTGAGGAGGTGGCATCCCCTGCTGATACACCAAGGGACCTAGTTGATAAAGAGGTTGCTGTTGCGAGGAGGGATATGGATTGGTTAGGTAGTTATGGGTGGCGTATTGTTGGGAAGTAGGGAGGAGATGTTGTTGATTAGCTTGTGGATATTGGGGGTGTTGATATGACTGTTGCGATGCCACATAGAAGGGTTGTTGTTGATATTGTTGCTAGTTATAATAGTTGTAATGATGGGGTGGTTGTTGATGCACAGTTAGCGGCTGTGGTGGGCGAGATGGGATGTTTTGTGGTGGTTGCGCTTGCGGACATAAAATGGACACAAGGAATGGAGATATGGTCGAGGCTGAAGGCTGAGGTTGATTTCCTTGTGGTTGATGCTGTGATGGTTGTGTTGAAAATAGGGGATTGACCAATGGTTGTTGTTGAGGTGGAGGTGCGATTGAGATATTGTGCGAGGGAGGTTGTTGAGCACTAGTGGGAGCATAGGCTTGGGGAGGTTGTTGGGATACGAATGACGATGAAGGAGGGATGTTGGATTGGGACGGTTGTTGGGATATGAATGACGATGGTGGAGGATTGTTAGATTGGGGCGGTTGTTGGGGTATGAACGATGATGGTGGAGGATTGTTAGATTGCGGCGGTTGTTGGGATATGAATAATGATGGTGGAGGATTGTTAGATTGGGGCGGTTGTTGAGGTATGAATGATGATGGTGGAGGATTGGTAGCCCCAGGAGGTGGGGGCAAGGTGGCGAAAGGGTTGCCCCCAGTGTTGACAGGAGGTGGGTTTGAGGGGAGTGGTGCCGATAGCATTAATGGTTGCGGTTGCAGGATGTTTTGCGGCATGGCATAAGCAAAAGGATCATTGGGGTCAATGGTTTGGGGTGTTCCCGTGACTGAGATGGTGGGATGTGTGGGATTTCCAACAGGATATAGGACAGCGTTGCCGAATTCAGGTTGGTGCCAACCTTCTACGGAAGGAACGTTGGGGACATACGAGCTACTGGGGATGTCATGTGAACCTTGGGGTACATTAGATGTGGAGGTGCCATACTTGGATAAGTCGACACCTGACGACATCTTGACACCTTTTTCAATCAAGTGAGCCAAGATTTTGTCCCCATGTCTTTCGAGAAGGCGTTCTGTCATTTGTGCATTAACAGGGTTGTTGAAGTGTTCCTCGAATGTGAGCTCAGGTTGATCAGCCATGTTTTCTTCCCCAGGTGGTGACGTGTTTTGACCATCCACGTTGGATTGTGATGAGGTACCATTGTGGGGATCGTGAGGGATGTTCATTGTGTTATTGGGATCTTGAGGATTGTTTGATTGGGCATTCAGGGCTTGTTGGTTAGCCATTTTCTTTGCCTGTGATCGGGTCTGAATGGGCATGCAAGATGATGAGAGGGATCAAGATATTAGAAATACCTTGATGATGAAAGATTGATTCGATTTGATGGGAGATTGACTGATGATGATCGGTTAGACCGGTGTGGATTGGCTTGATGGAATCGGATTGGATTGGTTGGTAAACACTGAATTAATCTAGATCTCAGGTTTTGATTCGGATAGAATTGATGATGCGAGGATCTAATGATTTGATTTGATGATAAGTATGATGAAGACCGAGATCCACAACCGAGTTTAAGAAGGATCCTTGGTAACACTAGGTATTGATTGAAAGGTGGATGTATGATAATGACACTGAATCCAACTTGAGATAGAAGCAGATTGATTGGGTCAAAAAGGATGACTGACTTAAGATGGATAGCAATCCTAAGCCAGTTACGATGATTATGATTAGGGATGAATACCTAGGTCAACGCAGATGACTACTCCAACGGGGTTTATATGGAACAACGAAGATCGGAGATGAAAGCGGGTTTAGGACGGAGGGGGAGCGTCTCAAGATAGATGAATGGCTCTTGAAACAAGCAAAAGAGTGTTCAGGATAAATGACCCTTAGGACGAAGGGATGGAGACTCAGAACGGACGTTCAGATGTTTGTTTTAGGATGGTGGATGATCATGTCGATGTTCAAAAAAAAGGGACAAGGGGTGCCAAGTGATAATATAGGCTGGTCAAAAGTCAAAGTCTGCCACAGCATTAGGACAGGTCCACCACAGCACAAGGATAGGTCTGCCACTGCAATGGGACAGATCCGCCACAGCACAAGGATAGGTCCGCCACTGCACTAGGACAGGTCTGCCACAGCACAGGGACAGGTCCGCCACAGGGTTAGGACAGGTCCGCCACAGCACAGGGACAAGTCCACCAAAGGATAAGGACAGGTCCGCCAAAGCACAGGGACAGGTCCGCCAAAGGATAAGGACAGGTCCACCAAAGGATAAGGACAGGTCCGCCAAAGGATAAGTTTTAAGCTTGATGTTTTGATGGATGGGTAAGGCAAAGGACCCAAAATATAGCAATCATAAAAAGACTTGGTCAAACTGATAATCACTGGTTTTTGCACAAGAAAGACAATGCAAACAGCACAACCCTAAGATTAGTAGAAATGGGTATGGTCAACAAAGTCTTCTACTCTAAGATGCACATGGTTGCTAAGGAGTCCTCGATATACACCCGGTACATGAGGCCCAAACCGTGAACACCAACCCGTTACAAGCGTGAGTCAGGAACCTTAGCGAGATACTAAAGGCTCGGACCAACTCTTCACGTCATCCCGATGCTTCGCCAATTACAACGTGGTTGGATTGAGGTACAACTTTCGCTCTCCCCCCTTTATATACCCCGCTGGTACGCGTGGTTGGAATCGTCCCTTAGGGTGATGAAATCCCCAAGAAGGTCCCACTAAGAAAGTGAAAAAGGGGTGACTCAAAAGGACTTGGAAAGCTACGATTTCTCGTCACCTAGGATCGCCAAATGGCGCAAGGGGATTGGATACGTCAAATAGCCTTCCCAAACACGCCAAACAAGGTTTTATTGACCCCTTTAATTAAACTATGTGCCTAATTTACCAAAAGACAATTGGCAAAAACTTGAAATTTTACCTTCGGGAGGATAGGTCCACCACTCTGCAGGGACAGATCCGCCACTCTGTTAGGACAGGTCCACCACTCTATTAGAACAGGTCCGCCACTTCAGGACAGGTCCGCCACTGCATTAGGACAGGTCCACCACTGCATTAGGACAGGTTCGCCACTGAATTAGGACAGGTCCGCCACTGCACTAGGACAGGTCCGCCACTGTAGGAAAAGTCCACCACTCTAGGACAAGTCCGCCACTCCAGGACAGATCTGCCACTCTGTCAGGACAGGTCTGCCACTCCAGGACAGATCCGCCACTCTGTCAAAATAGGTCTGCCACTCTGTAACCTGGACCTGCAAAAATGCAAAAAACAGCAAACGTGAAAGAAAGAGACCCATTTGTAGGTCCCACCGGGCGTGTCATAAATGTGATAGGTCGAATGTGAGCGTTAGAAAACAAGCAACAAGTAAGAGAGTGCAAATAAACACCAAAACAACCTACACCTCAAGATTAGCCTAAGTTGGAAACAACACAAGATAAAAATAACAAATGGAACTTTATACCTTGTGTTGAATCGATCCTTTGGTTGGCCCTTCGATCTTTGATGTGTATGCTCCTTGGATGGCAAGTAGATGCAAGATGTGAAGTGTGAGATGCAAGATAGTTGGACAAAATGGATGCAAATAGCTAAGTGTAGATTGAGAAACAAAACTGCAAGAGTTTGGCTAGAAAAATGATCCTCTCCCCAAAATGAGAGAAAAGAGGGGGGATTTATAGGAATTTTGAGAATTCCTAGGGGAAATGGATGGCCAAGATTGAGCCACAAAATATCAAGATGTAGGGCTAAGGTGAGTTGAGAACTCACAAGCCCTCACATCTTGACATGTGGCTTGTGATATAGCCCTAAAAGGTGAAGTGGACATGAGGTGGAAGGATAGGACATGACATGGAGGGGGTACAAAGTACCTTGGGATTGGACAAGATATCCTCATAAAGGAGGTCCTTGTCCCCATGTGGGTGAGAGGACATGTGAGGAATTAAAAATTCCTCAAATATGCTCATGGGGAGATGGGAAAGAATAAAGAATAAGTGAAGGACATGTGGGGAGAAGTGAAGGAATTAAAAATTCCTTTTGGGTGCCTTGGGGGATTAAAAGGTGAATTAAAAATTCACATGGGGAAGTGGAGTGCCTTGTCCAAAAGGAGAAAGCCTTTAATAAGGTTGACTTAAGGACACATGCCATAAGTGGGAGGAGGATTAGGTTAGGCTAACCAAATGATTAAGGTTGTGCAAGTACTCAGTTAGATGGACTAATGACTCATTAGGAGCAAGTGGGAGATTATGGAGGATGTGACCCTAATGATGATTAAGGGTGTGCACATGCTAACCCTAGTTAATTAGAAGAAGATGAAGTAACTAAGATGGATTAGAGACTAGCTTGCAAAAGTTGGAGGATGTGACCATGAGAGAGAAAAGAGGAATTAAAAAATGAATTTTAATTCCAAAAGGGGAATATGACTAAATTAAATAAAATGGTAAATTTATTTAATTTAGAGGAGGAAAAGGGGTAAAGTATTTATTAAATTAAACACTTTAGGACCCTTATGTAAAATGCAAGGTATTAATTAAACAAATGGTTTAATTAATATTGACAGAATGGATGAGCAATTGGATGAATAAGGAGACGCATTTGATCATATGGAAGTGATCAAAATCAGACGTCTACACATATAAATGTCATTTTCTATGGTTGGCCAATAATCTTGTTCAAAGGTTTTTTTTTCTAAGACCATGCAACTAGTATTCACCCCACAAATATCATCATGGCTTTCTTTGATAAAAAAGGTGGCCTTATTTGAGTTTAAACAACATAATAGGGTTCTATCATAACCTCTATGATATAAGGTGTTGCCAAGGAGTATGAAATGAGAGGCTTTGTGGATAAAGGTTTTATGTTGGTTATGTGATAAGTTGGATGGCAATGTTTGGTCCTAAAGATAAGTGTAAATATTATGATACCGGTGGGTGTTGGGACAAACAATTTCACACACCGTATCAACTTGTAGTACATCATATGCTAGGATTAACAATTATTGAACTGATAATTGATATTGCAGAGTATCTATATCCATTGTTAAAAGGGAACGAATAATAGCCATAGCATTTGCAGATTTGTAATTGATACATGAAACATGCTTAAATTGATTGTAGATGAAATATTGCTTAAATTTGTCAACCATTCACATGTGTGGGATAATATACTTTTCTATGGTATTCATCATTAACTTGTTTTAAATTATCAAATGAGAATCACCATAAACTTGCAAATGATTAATGTTTCATTGTATTGCCAATTTCAAACTTGAGATGCGTGCTTCATATTATGCTATATTATTTGTTCAAGGGAATCCAATTTTGAAAGCTTTTGGTATCAAATCACTTTGTGGTGTGAGAAATATGATTTGTGCCTTTAAGCCATGAGGTGTAGGAGCCATCAAAATACAATTTCGTGTGGGTGATTATTTAAAAGAGGATGGATTAATTTGGAAATTCTATTATTAAATGTTGGCGATTTTGACAAAGATGCATTTGGCAACTAATTTGCAAGAGCTTTCCTTTTGATTTCCTTTTTGCTTATGTCTTCAATGTCAAATTCACTATGCAACATGACCCACTTTGATATTCTTCTTGTAAGAAAGTTGTCTTAGATAAGAGTTATTTGAGAGGATCAATTTTAGTGACAAGTTATGCTTTGTTATTGAGCATGTAATGTTGCAAATTTTGGGATGCAAAAATGATAATTAAACATGCTTTTTCCATGATGGAGCAATTAAATTCATGTGCAACCTTAGTCCTACTTAGGTAATAGATAGCTCTTTCTTTTCCTTGATCATCGTGTTGAGCTAAGAGATCTCCTATGACAATTTAAGTGGTTGAAATATATAACAACAAAGGTTTTCTTGAAATAGGTGAAATAAGCATTAGGGGATTCACAAGATACTATTTGAGGAAATCAAATTCTTTTTGATATTGCTCGTCCCAATGGAATAATGTATTCTTTTTCAACAAGTGTGAAATAGTTGACAAATATCAACAAGTTGTGAAATGAATCTATAAATAGCTTGGAGTTTTCCTTGAAGACTACACAATTCGTTAAGATAACTAGGAGGCATCTCTATAATTGCTTTGAATTTAGCTAGATCTACCTCAATTTACAATAAATGTACTAAATTTATGCAATCTTTGACATTATCCTCCATAATTGTACTAAAATGTGAATGTTGAAACAATTCTAAACACTATTAAAGCATACAAGGAAACTATTTTTGGCACATTTTGTAGTCACAAATACAACTATTGCCATGTATGCAAAGGTAGAAGTGTATTTGAGACGCTAAATTGTTCAAAAAATTGAAGATTTATGGAAATAAATGTTGGAGCTATTAAAAAAATAGGACCACTTTTATTAGCTATCTATGGCCCCCAAAGATTATTATATCATAATCTAAGATGACAAGTATGGAGGATAGATACTTGTAATTTGAAATGTCCCTTCCTAGATTTTTAGTAAAAATAACAAATTTTCAACAAACAACAATTCTCCCAAACAATATCTAAACAACAACAATTTAGTTATACTCAAACAACATGAATGAAACTAGCTAGTCAACATATGAACTTGCACGAAATGAATAGAACTACATCAAAACATTATATATTTGAATAAGATCTCTATAACAATAGATTGTTATGAAATCCAATACAATAAAAATAAGAACAACTACAAATTTTTGACAACAATGATCACACTAGACATCCCTGCAAATCCTTGATGCTCCAATGCACTCCCTAAGTGAGAGTGTTCTCAAAGAACCAAAGGGTTTTTGTCCATTGATCACAGTCTCCTATGAGTTTTCATCCATAAAAGATAACTTGAAAAAAAAGTGTGAAGAAGATATAATAACATGGATCCTACATTTGAAATGTTTTCTTAGTTTTATATGCTACACACCCAAAAGAACAAACTAGTTGGCCTAATCCTTAATTGGCACCAAGACCCAAATTTGAGTTCTACATGCTAAATCATAGGTTGACCTTAATGGTCCCTTTACATGCTTTAGCGCAGATCAACCTTATAGGTCTTATAAACTTTTTTGTTAGAGGTTCAAAGTTTCTCCTTCCTTCTAACATGGCATGGTCGGGTGGTATCTTTGAACCCTAATCTCCAATAGCTCTTTCACATGCATTGAGCAATAACCTCAAGATCCTTGGCCTCCAATAGCTCCTTGGCGTGTGTTGGGTAGCAACCCCGATCCCCAACCTCCGACAACTCCTTGGCATGCATCGAGCAATAACCTCAATCCCCAAGCTCTGATGAATCCTTAAGTAAACAATCTTTTATCTAATTTTGAAAAAGGGACATGACATAATTTATCACAAGGGAAAGCACTCACTGAGCTAGGATCACTAACTAATTGAAAATAATTTCCTTTCTGAAAGTTTACTATCCTTGGTCATATTGTTATTTGGGGGCCTTATGTAATCAATTAGATCATATCATGTTTAATGTAAAAAAATAGAGGCAAACACAAGCAAAATCAACACGTTCAACATCGAAACTGGAGGCACATAGAGATAGTATAACAACAATATAGTATACTAAGCATGTTCATTGTCCAAAACTAGAGGCAAACAAAGCTATTTTATTTGTAATGGACAAGTGTTACTTGTCAAAGGCATTACAACACAATAGAGCATCAACAAATTTGGGAGCCAAGGGAATAACAACCAACATTTTATTCAACAGAGTTAATGTTAGGTCTTGATCCTTTTAATCCTCACAACATATCTATGCATGTGAAAGGAGTGACCTTTCCCCTGCTAATGTCCCTATCATGAATACCAATTAAGAGAGCATCTCAAACTCTCAATATGAGATAAAAAATGACATATGCAATATGAGAATATGTTGTGCTCTACATAGCAATAAGAATCTTCAACTATAGTTACAACTACTTGCTCCTAGGAATTTGATACATCTCACATTAAACTCACACTAGAACAATCTAAATTTAAACATTCAACATTATTTATATTAATTGAAATAAGATTAAAAACCTATACAAAAGTGAAGCATTAATTGCTAAACAAAACATTAGTGAACCAATAAACTAAACACAAGCAACCTCAATAGTGAAAGAAGGATGGCATTTTCTTCAAAAACCTAAAAAAAGGGTTAATGGAAACAAAACAAGGATTGTGGGATGTCCCATCGAGCGTTCCAGAGATTCATTCCTAGATTTGGAATACAAAATAACAAAAAATTTAAGAATCTTATTCCAAATCAAGAAATGCCTCAAATAGAGTGGATGAAGACAAAAATATTGTAAATCAAAACAAAAATTGCACCAAACCTCTATGATTATTTGGATGTGCTCTATAATGTTAAAATGCAAGTGCTCAAATCGATATGTACTTAGAAATAGATTATTTGTGTATATAGAAATGAAGGACGAATGGGTTGATTTTAGGATTTTGGATGGGAATGTTGTAAAATTCCCATTATTCTACACAATAACATTCCTAAGTTTTAATCTAGAGTAAATAGTTTAAGTATCTAACCGTTATGAGCAATAAATTTTTTCTTTCAAAACTATAAAGATAGCATACACATTTGAAATAATATCTTTTCCAAACTTTTCCATTGCATTAAATCAAAGTATTAAAACTTTCCAAAGTAATGATTACATAATACATGATAACATGATATCATTTCACTTTTACAATATTTCCATCATAATGGATACAAAATGCATAAACAAGGCTCTGTGAAAAGAAATACGAATAGTCCTGAAAATCCCCTTCCAAATCTTGGTCACCTAATAATGAGGAGAAGCATCACTCAAGTGCTTTTCCACCAACCTTGGACTATTTGTGGTCCCTTGCACAATTATCAAACTGATAGATGGTCCTACCCTTCAACGAAGAGATTGGTTTGGTAACCTCATAATAAACGTTGACCTTTTTTGAGCTTGGTGTTGTGTCCTACATATCTAGATCTATCACACAGTGGCTACAACCTACATATATTAAATTCCTTAACCTAGTATGTAAATCTAGATCACAGTGAACTGACAGTGTAAATAGTGGCAACTTACACTACTTTGGCCAAAGTATTTATCCCCCAGTATCTTGAGTGGACATCAATTACTTCACCCACCTTCCTAGCTCAATTTTTATTGACTATTCATAATCTATGCATAGGATATCCCCTTCATTGGATTATCCTAACCCCAGTAATAACCTATTACCTCTATGTTTAACTATCTCATCTACTAAGTAAATCATAGTACTCTAAGACTCAATTAGTAATTAGCTATGAAAGCTATATCCCCAATATAGTATTTATTCCCTTTATAACCACCTATTCCTTAATATGAAATATGTAGAAACACTTCAAACAAAATAGATCTTAACATAAAGTACAACAAGCAATATTTCCATTTCTCTTAAGATTAAAAATAATCTTTTCTTATAAATAGATGATATAATCCTCTAATTCAAATAATCAATGTCACACATTCATTTCAAACATAAAAGAATAAGAGAGTAGAAATCAACATGTCTATATGCAATGCTCCAATTGATCAAACTAGATTCCTATCTCATCCTTCCCTCAATTCAGTATGCAATTCCCTAATTAAACCTTCTCACAACTCTCAAATACCTCTCACAGCTCTCAATCTCACTCAACTCAAAAATGCAAATTACAAATACTCAGAAAAACACAACATGAATGTAGAAAAATACGTCCCTATTGTGGTTGAGAGCACCTCTATTTATACACTGTAATCAACAACTAAGGGATAGAAATAGGGCATTAAGAATGATGCTTCTCAGCTCAAGAGGTTCGTCTCAACAATTAAAAGAAAAGGTGGCAACTAAATTTGTTGTACAACAAACACATATGCAACCAAAGTGAATGAGCCGATGCCAAAATAGACAACAAGAATGATGATAAAAAATGCAAGGCAATTGCCTCCTACAGATCGACTTACTTGGCACAGCTGCATGCTTGACTAATTCTGCATTTTTTTCAAAATTCTTCTCATTCTGGAAATTCATATTGAGAAATAAACCTCTATTTGATTCATGCCTTTATTATTTGGTGCCACATTTTATCATTCGTGCCATATTACATGGGTCAATGTTTATTGATTGAATTGGTCGACACTATTTTTGTGCATGATCACTTACTATTGTTTTGTTTTGACGAAGTCTTGGCAACCAAGTTTACACGTTGCTAAACATTGATAACTAAGCGATTTTACTTGGCGCTATGAATATTTCACATTATAGCACTTTTAAATGTTTAAAACATCACTTGATAATATATACATGTTGCTTTCTTAGCACTAAACCCTTTGTTACTATGTTGTGCTCATTACTTAGCATAGACTATACTTTAAATGCTATGTGTTGGTTAAGTAATCTGGTGTTATCATTATCAAATATACATAATGACTATATATATATAATATATGTATATACATTTATATGTACATATATGTATATGTATATATATATCTCGATTCATAAGTTTATATAACACATTATTTGATAATCGAATATCCATTCACATATCAATGTAAGCATGTGTATATATGTATATATATACATATGTATATATACATATACATATGTACATATACATATACATATACATATGTACATATACATATATATATATATATATATATATATATATATATTACCTTACTAGTATGGACGTATCCTTTTCGTTAATACATACTCGTAGGTTAATATATATATGTATATTCTTATATACTATATATATACATATATATCACACCTTATATTTAAACACACATATACATAGTCATATCGACCAACATATATACATGGTATGTATATGTCTCTTTGTTCAATGACATTCCCATGCATATGGGTAATCCGTACATGAGCATGCATAGATATGTCTATCTACGTATTCTTATGCACATATTTACTCATGTGTATGAGTTTTCCGTTGACACATGCATATACACATATATATACATATTATGCATATATATTTCGTCGATCAAAAACACAGAAAGATGAACTCACATAAATCAAACAGACTCAATACTTAGACTCCTAAGCTAGAACATTCACAATTATAAATGCAAGCAAGACTAAAGATACCTTACTATTTCTCAACTATTATACCAACTTAACCAAACTAGAAGTGTGTGTGTGTGTCAAAGCTTAGTTTAGGTCTTTTATCAAAGGTTACTAGATCGAGTTCTTCCCCTTGAGTGATACTTCCCCTCTTGTCAGGAGGCTTGATACTTTTCCCACATCCAACTTTACACTTTGCAATAGTAGTTAGCTGAAAACTATACATTCACTTGCATCATATATTTTGACAATCAGAATCATTTCATAACATAAAATTGAGTCAACATTTATTCTTCATATTTCCAAAACACATAAAGCATAAATACACTCATTTCAAACATTTTCACCCATCTAGGTAAAAGTAAATAAGTAGTAGCACAACAGGGTGTAACAAATGTGAACTATGGAGATTCAATCTCAACAGATAGTTGAGATTGAATGAGAGGAGCGAGGAACCCTCATTGATTAAGACTAGTTAGAGGAGTTACTAGTAGGTGAGGATAGCTATCTATATTTTATTTATTTTGGGTAAATAGGCGTGTGTGGGATAAAAGTAGTGGAGGAATATTGGTGGGTTACAATTTGGAATATTGACTTTATCTATTATTGGAAATGGATAATGGATAACTATTACTATTTGAAAATATGGATAAATAGATAATACAATAGATTTTTAATTGTTTATTTGGAAATGGAAAATTATGGAGATTTTATTTATTTTGGCATAAGGTGAAAATGAAGTCAATTATTTTTCAGATTATTTAATTTATATGTGATGGGAAATGAAAGGGGAATTCAGAAGGGGATTAGGAAATGGGATTAGGTTGTGACTAGGATGTGACATGGTGTTATAATGTTAGGTGACATGAGAAGATGGTTAAAAATAAGTGTCTACAAGTGTCATCCAAGAATGCATGCCATTTGACTTCACCATTCGCTTGCCTTATGAAATGGTGCTTGAAGATGAAGTAT
>VDFB02091713.1:0-18951 GCA_007258455.2 Sequoia sempervirens | reverse complement strand
ACGATCTGATGTGCCATGAGTTGCATCATCAACTACCTCAATATGCAAAATGGTGGTGTCATAGACATAATTTATGTTTTTTCCCTTGTTATTTGATGATGAGGACTCTCATTTCTCATAGTTTGGTAGAGGGTTCTTGAACACTCCATGATCATTGTTTGTGTGGAGTCCTTCTACAAATATTGTCTTGTTGTCAATTAAGTCTTGTATCAAGTGTTTCAATTGCATGCAATCATTGGTTTTATGTCCCTTGTTGTGGTGAAACTCACATAAATGAGCCTCATTCCACCATGGGGGTTTAACTTGTGGTTCCCAATTTCTTGCTTCTGGTAGAGTTATGAACTTAGCTTCGAGAAGTTCTTTTAATGTTGATTTTGGTGATTTCCCAAAACATGTGAACCTCCTTCGATTTGAGGATGCTCGATACAATTGTATTCTAGATCCAACATTACCTTGACTATTGCTTTGGTTGACATTTTGGTTGTTTTCCTAGTTGTTACCTTGGTTTTTTCTTTGGTTGTTTCCTTGGTTTTTGTTTTGGTTGTTGTTTTGGTTGTTAGGGAGATTGTTATTCTAATTAGTTTTGGCGGCGGCTGCAATTAGGTTGAATACAGGTTTTGCATTTTGAGTTTCAGCTGCACCATCATTGTTTCCAACATTCTTGTTTCTTTGCCAAAACTTGGGTTTTTCACCACTATTGTAATTGTTAGAGGAGTTTGATGAGTTTTTTTCATTGTATATCTTGATGACTCCTCTCTTGACTAAGGCCTCTTTGATTTTAATCCCATTTTCAAACAATTTTTTGAAGGTTGGGGGACATTGCAATTCCAATCTATAAATCATCTCGTCATTGAGGTTGTTAATAAAGATTTCTATCTTTTCCTTTTCGAGTACAAGAGAAGAGTATCAAGAAAATAATTGTCTCCATTTTTGAAAGAATACAAGGAATGATTCATCCTTTTTTTGCTTCAAGTTACAAAGATCTTTCATGGTGATGTCATGTTGGATGTTGTACAAAAATTGGGTGATGAACTTGTTGACTAATTCCTCAAAGGTGTTAATCGGTGGGGCAAGTTTGGAGAACCATTCAAGAAAATTCCCACCTAAGCTTCTTGGGAATAATCTCATCAAATATGTTTCCTCATGTGAAAATTCAAGGCTCATGGTCCTAAATTCTCTTACATGGTCTATCGGATCAGATTTTCCATTGTATTTTTCATACTTTGGGAATTCACAATGCTTGGGGAAGGGTATCACATGAATACTTCGATCAAATGGATAAGGAAAAATGTCTTGGATCAAGTATCATTTTGAGGTTCCTCTTTGCATATCAAGGATTTTTTGTTGAAGGTTCTTCATTTGGTGAATGTGAGAAACCACTTGTTCAAGATCATTTTCAAGTTTTTTGGGGGGTGCTTTCAATTGATTCACATCAAAGTCTTCTGGAAATTTGGCACCTTGTTTGGCTAGCATAAGGAGGTATTTTCCCCATTTATTTCAAAAATATTTTACAAACACTTGTGGAAATTGGGGTCTTTTTCAACATGTTGGATATCTTCTTCGGTTATTTCTTCCTCGTCAATGTTGTTGAGTCAATGGAAAGGATTCTCTTCAGCCTCCATCATGGTGTTTTGTGTTTCACTATTTTTAGTTTCAGTGTTTTGAGTCTCAATGATCAGAGTTTTGATGGTTGGAATTTCAATTTTTAGAGTTTCAATAGTTGGAGTTTCAATGTTTAGCTCTTCAATGTTTTTATTTTCAAGTCCTTTTTCCTTGAGATTTTGTTTTTGTAACCTTGTTTGAATGGGCATACAAGTTTTGTAGTATAGAATAAAATTTGATCTAGGTTTTGGAAAAGTACCAAGGATTACAACTAAGTCAATTAGAATGATAAATTCTAATGGGACTAGGTTGGATTTGACTATATAGCTTTGTTTCGTGATGAGAGGATGATAAATCTTATGATAAAACTAGGCTTAATAATCAAAGATGTGATAAATTTGATGACGTTGGTACTTTGTGATGTTAGATCTTGGTTTAGGTTGGAAAATTACACTTGTAGAGGTCAATTTTAACAAGTTTAGATTCTAAGGTACCTAAGGAATGATTTTGTACTTTGAGAAAGTTTCAAAATTTTGGTTATCGGAGGCAAATTTTCTTCCTAAATGAGGTACTCAAATATTTTGTAAAGTCTTGGATTTTGACAATAGTAAAAGATGTATAATTTGGGATTATTCTTGCAAGCTCCTTTGTAGAAATTTAAGACCAACCTCTTCGTAGAGTGTTGATAGATGTTTTTGATGTTCTTTTGGACTAAGAGGTTTCGAATTTGGTTTCCAAATTTTAATCTTTCGTTAAAAATCATTTGGTAACACACATGTTTAGACTCTGTTTTACCTAAGTATTGGTTGAATACTTCTAAGGATTGCCAAGATGAGACTGATTGTTGGATAGGAGATGAGCCTAGGTCGCTATTTTGTGTTCTACAAAAGGTGCCATAAAATGTGCAAAAGGCACCACAGAGTGAGTAAAAAGGTGCTAAAACAGAGACAAAAGGTGCCAGAACAAGTGCAAACTTGGTTTTTTGAAAGTTTCTTGAAAATTTTCTTGGTTTTTCTAATTTTCCAATGGGAGACTTGGTTGTTTCACTAAATGCAATTCTGAATTAGGGTTTTCACTTTTCATATGTGACATTTTTTTTGTTTTGAAAACACTTTGAAAAAGACACATCAAGCAATGTACACTCCTAAGGTTGTGAAAGATTATATTATTTTGGATTCCACGTGAGTTTTACCCCAACCACACTCATTCTTAGCAGATGACTAGATTATTGACCCCATTGGCTCCCCTCCACGATACTCACTTCTTGGGGCAGCCAAGCATCAATACCCATGAATCTCCCATTGCATATTTTTCATCTCTACTAAAAAATGCAAGAATGTGGATGCCTTCGCAACAACCGTTGCTGCACCAAAGAATAGATAAAGATTTTTGGCCAAAATATAACAAGGATTTTAATGTGGGCATTTCATTCATGGGGGATAATCCATGTTGAAAGAGACCATTGTTTCCCTTCTCGTCAGAAATATCCTCGTGATACTAGCCTTTGTTCTAATATCCACATTTATATATTGGTTGGAAGTCACTTGGCTTTACCATGTTATTGGTTGGTTCATTCCCTTGGGTGATTACTTTTTCCCACAAGGAAGGCCCTCTAAGATAAACAAAAGCAAGCAAGTATACTTGTAGTTCAATCAATCTTTATTCCACAAGAATAAAGAGAGAACACACGCTATATACTCCACTCACACTCGCACACAAAAAGTGAATGAGTCTGGCTTTTTGGTCACCCAATAAAGGGGAGAGCATATGCCTACCATCCATCAAGCACAAAATACATGGGGTTTATTAACCCTTTAATTAATATATGTTCCTAACTTAACCAAAAGGAAACAAGTAAATCACTTCCAACCCCTGCAATATGTTAGTAGCTTGATAAGAATGTCTTTGACAAGCGTTTTTATTACAATGGATATCAAATTCCTTTTCTTTCACTTCAATGCTCCATGTTCCTCTTAAAACCTACAATAAATTCTCAAAATGTTAGAAGAGATCAAGAAATAACAAGACATGAGGGTTAGGTGAATGATTAAGCATAAAAACCCTAAAACTTAGACAAAGTTACAATGTAATTTGACTTTAGGTTTAAAATTGAAAATTTTAACTCTAAAAAAATTGAGAAAAACCTACACCATTTCATAGCTTATGAAATTCTACCCCATTTCAAAAAAAAAACTTTGAAAAAGACCTCCATATGACCATGATATGTCCATTTTAAGATTAGACAAAAGGCGCCACATAATGGGCAAAAGGTGTCAAAATAGAGACAAAAGGCACCAAAACAGAGACAAGAGATGCCAAAATGTGTAAAAGGTGCCACATAATGAGAAAAAGGTGCCACAGAATGAGAAAAAGGCACCAAAATAGAGACTAAAGGTGCCACATAATATGCAAAAGGCACCAAAACAGGTGCAAAAGGCGCCAAAATGGGTGCAAAGGGTGCCAAAACGGGTACAAGAAGCTCCAAAAGTCTCACCTCTGAACCTGTGAACATAAATTTTCAAGCATGTTAATAATAAACAGGGCAAGGCCCCATGGTGGGTGCCATTTTGTGTGTGTGTGTGTGATATGTGTAAATTTAGTATCAACACAAACCCTAATGAAATGATTTATATTAAAGATTTAAAGCAAATAAGTCATTCTAATTTACAACAAACTAAATCTTTCAAGAATGTCTCATTGTCCTCTATTCTTAATGATTCTTTTAACCCTTTGGCCCTCAAATTTCTATGTGTGCAAAGGCTATTAGAATGACACTTAAGAAACAAGATTAGTATTCAACATGCAAGCCAACTAAATGCCTACATGAAACTATATGCAAACAATGATGATGAATGCTATGATGAGTGGAGGATGATGTTTATGATAAATTAACAAGTGGAGGTGGATGCTATGGTATTGAACTAGAATTCTCTATATATGATTCTACATATGCTCAATTGAAAACTAAAAATGACTAAGATGATACTCCATATGCTCAAATGCAAACTTAAAATGAACTAATCTAAAATGCAACTATGATGCAATATAGGACATAAAATGAAACTATGATGCAAGATTTAAAGCTAAGATGTAAATGCAAAGCAAAAAATGATGTAAAGGCTAGCTATAAGACTCCAAAATTCTCCAAGCTCTAATGATAAAACTTGCATGATAACTTTACTTCAAATGTGGATTCCAAATACAAGGCCCAAGGGTTGTATTTATAGCCTTTTCCAGGCATATAGCGAGGTGGAAATAATCAATGGTCTAGATTCAAATAAAAAAAATGGATGGTGAAGATGAAGAGAATTGGGATGTTGTCTCCTTGACCAAAGACAACATGCCATTTGGATGGAAGATTCAAGTGTGAGAAGAGAAGACCATGTGCTTCCAAAATTGGTGGAAGTGTGGGAGGAATAAGTCATGTGCTCCAAAATTGGTGGAAATGTGGGCGGAATAAATCATGTGCTCCAAAATTGGTGGAAGTGTGGGAGGAATAAGTCATGTCCTCCAAAATTGGTGGAAGTGTGGGAGGAAATGAGCCATGTGCTTTTTGAAATGAGTTGAAGATAATTCTAATTAAAAATTAGAGTTATTTATTTTCATGTGACCTTGGTGAGGTGGCACACAAAGTTGTAGAAATGTGCTCTATTCCTAATTGGATTTAGTGAAGATTAATTAAATAAAACAAGTTTAGGGAACCTTGTTTATTTAATTAATTTAGAAAAATATGTTTTTAGATTTGGAGAATTAGAGAAGGATGAACAATATAAATAAATTGAGAATTTATTTATACGTAATTGGATTATTAATCAAATAGCTAGTATTTAATTAATTAAAGGTGATGACCTTTTTTAGGTGTATACAATAACAACTACTATCTCCTTCATTTTGCTATGATCCTCTGACACTCATATGATTTGATATAACAGTGATCATTTGCAACATTTTCCCTCTATATATTGTCTTTCATTCCTATCCCTTGCATGCCTTGGACTACTGTTATCATGCATTGAAAATTGGAACTCTTTATTCACTATATTGATAACTCATTGGCACTATCATTGTTTTTATTCTCTACTATCTTATGATGATTTTTCTTCATAGTCAATCCTTAAAATCATTGTTCTAATAAAAACATAATTTTTGTTTTTTGTTTTTAGTACATTATGATCTCATTTCTTTGAACCTTGTGCTTTGTGATTATCACATCTTTGTTACAATATATTCAAGGATTGAATTTATTTCTCTATTGACTACAAGAGACCCCTTTGATCTTACAATCCCATGCCTCTTAAAGAAAACTTAGAATCAATTGGCAACAGTGAACAAAAAACCATCATAACTAATTTTATTTCTTTTCCAAGAGCATTCAATGAAAATATAATGGAAAACACACATCACTCTATGGGGTAGGGTATATTTTATTTGAAAACATACCTTCAATGTCCAAGTCAAAAATTCAACCTACCAAGTCTGTGTCGAGTCCTCCAAGTCTTAAGTCAAAAATCAACCTGCCAAGACTGTTTTATGTCCAAGTCCTGTATCTATGATACAAGTATGATAAATGTTTAAAAATACTATACACAAATGTATGATACAATGCATAAATTTGTACGCTTTCTCATTATATCAAAAAATTCAAACTACAACTCACAGAAATTAGAAATGAGCTATAAAAAAAACTTATTGTCAAGTACAATTTTCTCCAAATCAAAATTGCATTATCCAATTTACATAATTTTTGTGGGAAAAAACACTTAGTGTACAAAGTAAAGCAAGAGTTTCTTTCCAAGATTTCAAAGGCCTATTGTTCAAAAGGCCAATAAGATCATTATTAACCATAGCAAAAACCACCTGCACTAATAGTGTTAAGTCAAAAAATATTCCACAGAAAGAAATATATTTTAGATAAACAGAGCCAGTTAGCCTTCTAAAATCTAGATAGCTGAATACAAGAAGGGTGGTAAAACATAAAACATAAAAATAATTTAAGACGTTGCAAATGCCATGCAATTAGTATAGAAGCATAACATTAAGATAGGAACAATTCATTTTTCTTAAATATTCTTCACGAGTTTTCTCCCATAAAGAACTCCCCCCTGGCATGAGCAATGAGAAGTGCATCTGCCATATTGTTTGTTGATAGGTATTGCATGAATGCTCCCTTATAATCACCAACAACTAAAGAAATTTGAATGGCTTCATCACATTCTTAGTATTTAGTCAAAACTTTAGTAGCTTCATGTTGCACCTCTTCTCCATTGCCTAGGGTATCCTTCCCAACAACAAAATTATTTTCAGTGAGAGGAAGTGAGGAATCTTCTTTTAGACTATGCAAATTATCAAAAAAATCCTCGCCATTGTCTTTATGGGATGTAACATCTTGTCCACCTTTTGACTAAACTAATGGATCTAATTGTGTTGTATCATCAAGAGTGATATTATTGATTATTCCACTGCTAATATCATCAATGTTGGCAGATTGAGCTTCCTGTAAGTATTGATTCTCTGTTGACTGCACTTGAAATCCAAGGTGCTCAAGTAGCTTTTTCCTACATTTCATTCATCTTCAAACATGACTCTTAGGAAATTCCATGTCTCCCACTCTTCATCCAAACTAAATCAATGCAGAAACCAAAAAATTGCAAGTGAAACAATATAAATTAATGTGAATTGTTATTAATCCCATTCAAAAAATATCCACAAATAAGTAACCAAGAATCCTAAGACTTATTATTGCACAAAGCTCGCAATGATTATTTTTCACCATCTGCTATTGTAGCTTCAAACTCTATTAAACAAAGCACCAATTTGTCCTCGGTAACGAGATTGTGTATATAACCTATGAAAATAGTAGAAAAATAAGACCATATATTATCTTAATGACATGTACCAAAGAATAAATTGTACTCTACCTCAAAAGATCCAACATCACTCTATGATGTTGTACCAGGCCAAAATGTAGCAAGCTTTCCTCCAAATCCAAAACTGACACCAACTAGTCTCTTCAACCACTTAGGAGCTTTCAAGAGTGCACTGAAAAAGGGAAAAATGAAAAGATAGACATCATGTATTTGCATACAGGATCCCAATTCATTGGGGGATGTAACATCTTGTCCACCTTTGACCTGAATGATGGATCTAATTGTGTTGTATCATCAAGAGTGACATTGTTGATTATTTCACTGCTAATATCATCAATGTTGGCAGATTGAGCTTCTTGTAAGTCTTGATTCTCTGTTGACTGCACTTGAAATCCAAGGTGCTCAAGTAGCTTTGTCCTAGCATTTCCTTCATCTTCAAACATGACTCTTAGGAAATTCCATGTCTCCCTCTCTTCTTCCAAACTAAATCAATGCAGAAACCAAAAATTTGCAAGTGAAACAATACAAATGAATGTAAATTGTTATTAATCCCATTCAAAAAGTATCCACAAATAAGTAACTGAGAATCCTGAGACTTCTTGTCGCACAAAGCTCACAATGATGATTTCTCACCATCTACTATTGCAGCTTCAAACTCTATTGAATGAAGCACCAGACTGTCCTCGGTAACGAGATTGTGTATATATACCTATGAAAATAGTAGAAAAATAAGACCATATATCATCTTAATGACATGTACCAAAGAATAAATTGTACTCTACCTCAAAAGAGCCAACAACACTCTATGACATTGTACCAGGCCGAAATGAAGCAAGCTTTCCTCCAAATCCAAAACTGACACCAACTGGTCTCTTCAACCACTTAGGAGCTTTCAAGAGTGGACCTGAAAAGGGAAAAACGAAAAGATAGACATCATGTATTTGCATACAGGATCCCAATTCATTGAGAAAATCTTATAAGTGAGATTCCCATTTCTTAACTAAGTCATGTATGGTTATCACATAAAGCAACACTTACCACCCACTTTATGTTTGAAAGCAATTAAAGCACTATACTTGGGTTATTCACAAGAGAGTCATTAGTCAAGTATTGTAGGCAACAAATCATGGGCATATCAAACCAGTAGAGCATAGATAGCAATAGTGATCATGCATAAATCTCATGAACAAATTTGCATCAATTAAGGTAGATGTATTTGACAATGAAAAAAATTAGATGAAATAGACCTACCTTCCTAACACTTTCACTTCTGCCTGTGATTTTCATTAACACCAAAGGTATATGTAGATTGGGCAGGTACCATTGGGCTCTAAAGGCCCCTTATTGTGTGATTAAACAATACAAGACAATTGGGGAAATGTCATTATATGTAATGACATAAGTTGAGGTTGAAGGTATTGTTTGATGCCAATTCAAACAATGGAGGCTCTTGTTGAAATCTACCTCTACCTTCTCATCATGGCAAGGACAATGAGATGTAGTTAAACCATGGAAGTCGTGCATATATTTTGATGAAAAATCCTGGGCCATCATCACTAGTGTTAGGTCTCAAAGTGCAGGTTTTAAACCATAAGGGGGTGCCAATCCCTTAATACACCTTTGGCCCATGAACAACATAAGCAGGATTGATTACCTTCTACTCTTTAGGCTCTACCAAACCTAGGTGGGTATACCTGAACAATAAGGCAGATTTGTAGATAGATATGGTTCCTAGATTGAGCAATCTACTTACTATGGCACATGAGATGAAGGATGTAGAGTTTTAATGTCTAAATACTAGCGAGAGTAATTGAGAGTTCAAGTTTGTGAGTTGTATTTTGTATGTAATATCTAATTATTACCAGTGCCTACTTCTATTGGGTGGACGGAGTGGAGGGATGAATGATGATTTTGGAGATAGGGTTCTGTAAGATAGGTAGATTCACTCTTCAACTTAACTCAAACAGTTGGGCACTTTGAATGTTTGCACCTTATGAAAATGTGCAAGTATGTCAGTTATTTGGACTCTTCTTAGTAATCCTAGTGATATCCCCTTATGCTACAGTAAAGTTGTGAAAGGATTTAATTCAAATGTGAAAGGAAACAATTAAGACAATCTATTCAAAAGGACTTTAATCCAAACAAGGAACCTATCAAATTTGATTTCTTAAAAGGAATTTTAATTCTTCTGCACACTGAAACCAGTCAACAATGTCACACAACTACAACAAATGTGTATTGAAAAATTAAATTTATTTCCACACACTCAATTTGAATAACATAAACAATCACTTCAGAGACAACCAAATAACATATAAGCATATAAATCCACACAACAATTGAACACTTGAAAGCAAATTAACAATTATGCATAACCTTCTCCATTATATTTATCTTTGAATAATATGCATTATAATAGTAGTTTCTTATATGAGATGGATGATCTATTCGGGTCTTGGTCTCTCTTATATATGTGAGAGGCAACAAGCTACAAACCCGTTACAAAAAGTCATGTTGTTTGATAACTAAACATAATTAAGAAAATGAAATATTGCAGCAACTAAATGCACCGATCCATTAATCTCCAAGTAGAAGCCCATGACCACCTAAGATCTATTCAAAGCTTCTACTCCATGATATGGTGCTCATGTTGTCAGCTGAATCCTTTCATCCTGATGGTTTCCCTACTGTGTCTAGTGTATCCATAGTTTGGTTGAGGAACAAATTGAATGCAGAGAGGTGATGGATGTATTCTTGTTCAGCACAAGTATCTGCATTGGAGATCACCTCTCTCATATCATACTCCCTATACATCATCTTCTCGAGTTGGTTGTGAGTATTTTGTAAAATCATATCCTCGCCATTGATCTCTTGTAATGCAACAGTTAGAATCGCATTAAAATCTTCCTTCCAATCATCATATTCTCAAGGATTTCCCATATCATCATAGAGTGTCAGAGTCGAATTGAAGCACTCGAAATCCTCGATGAGCCTATTATGATATCCATTGTGTGCTTCTACCAATTTGTTATGTGTCTGCATTGTCTGTCCTTTCAGGATTTGCTTGTCTTGAAGCTCTTGTCTCTTTTCAATTATTCTCCCCTGTAATTGTTCATTCTCCTCTATTGCCGAGAGTACCTATTTAAATTGCCTCCAATATTCATTTGCACATTTCATCATCTTATTGAACTTCCCTTGATCATTTGGATGCAGTATTTATACTTGATGGTTTTGACTTCCTTCTCCAATTCTTTACATTTTTCCTGAGATTTCAGGTGGCACTACTTCCAATAAGTTGTATCAGCCATTGCATCCAATACTCTCTTATCTTTCTCAAGCCATGGGGAATACAATTTTGGTGTGGAAGAGGAAGATGATATTTCTCTTTGATGTGCTAATTCCTTATTCAATCTGTCATTTTGTTTAACCAGCTTATCAATCTATGCCTTGGTTAACTTTGCCACATTGACATTCAACTATGTTGTCTCCATGGGATTGGTATCCCCTACTCTTTGAACCAAGAGATGTCCAAACATTTGGTTTGGATTATCAATCACAGCTGGTCTTTTTTCATGGGGGTGCAGTGACCAAATAAGCAAGGTGGCCTCATTTGGATTATATCCAGATCTTGAATACATCTTGTCACTTGATTCGTCTATTAAATTCATTGTTTTATTTCCTCTCTTTCTAAAACTATCAAACATAGTTGCAAAGCTTATATCGCATATGGGAAAAAACAATACTCTAGCTTCTTGGAGTAACTCTCTCCCTCTCTCAGGAGTGATGAACTCCATCTCTTGTTCTATTTCTTTTTTCAATTCTTTCAAAACAACAACTTCTCATTTAGGAGTGACATCCTGCATCTTTTGTCTCATTTTCTTTCCTTTATATTTGTAAACAAATGATTTAAACTCAAGAGACTTAACAAAATCTCCATCAGAAATGAACTCCTATCCAACCTTGACCCTAACATCATCTGATGCTTCAAATCTTACAACATTGTGTTCCTAAGGAGGCTCATACCGTAGAATTATAGGAGTACTTATTTTTTGTACTTACTCTTCCTCCTCATCACTTTCCTCATCACTCTCCTCTTCTTCACTCATATTAGTATCTATAGAAAAACTCACATCAGGAGTTGGCTATGAAGGGATATAATCTAAGGGATCTATATCTTCAACCTGCACTCTTGAATAGGTTGCATGAGGGGCATCAAAGACAAATGAAGGCACATTCTTTACCACTTCATCCATATGAGCAATGAGTTTCTCAATCCTTGCTAGAGGATCCTGTATTTCACCAAATTCCTATGAATAAGATGGTACATTTCTTCCTTTCCATTCCTCTACAAGCATAACCCTATTATATGCAGTCATTCTTTTAGTGGTAGAGGCTTCATCATGGTTTCTGATTACATCTTCAACTGAGAATACATGCGCATATCCTGATAACCCCTGTGATAACCTTGCTTTGTGAATAAAGCCTTCTGCACTAATATTTTTCCTTTTGTTACCTAGAGGGAGGTTATACTGTGCTAATTTAGCATCAATTTCCTCATATCCCTTATTTACAACCACTGTAAAGTCTCCAAAACATAAGGTACTAGGCATGATCAATTGTTTGTTGTGTCCTTTGAGGTTTTTGGCATCAGATTTTTCCAATTGCCTCACAATTTCTAAGTAGGCAATTCTATCAGGAACTGCATGTGGCAACAAGTGTGGAGTTCCTTAAAACCCATAAACCCTAATCATTGTGCAGTCAGGAAAAGCATACTAGTCTCCCCAATTATGATTGACCTTTTTCCTTGGGTCATTTTCCATTGGTCTTAGAAACTTTTGCACTTCTGGGGATAAGTTATAATCATGCGGATATCCCAGCCACTCCATTAATGGTTTCACAAAAAAATCCTCAAAATAAAGATAATGAGATCTACCAAATCGACTGTCCCACAATGAAGTCCACATCTGTACAAGTTTGAGGTTCCCATTTTCATATGTATCTTTTATTCTTAATTCTTGAATCCAGACCCTTCTAACATGTCCCTCATGCATGGACAAAAAATAATGTTTGAAATGAATATATTCACTATTGTTTTTAATCTTTTCAAGCTCCTGGTTTAGGTCATTGGCCAAGTATCTAGCATAATTGAATGACCTGGCATCATTTCTTTGTATGTCTGTAGCTAAGACCATTGGGGAAATAGACGTGAGGGGTGGGACTTCTACCCCCAAGACCTAACCAACTGAATAATAAGTGTATCTGAAATATTCTTCAAACAAGTCCTCATGAAAAGGAGGGTTTTCATTACTCGAAAACCTCCTGAGTTGGCCTCCTTCATTCTTAGGCCTATGCAAGGGTAGTTTCCATTGTTTTTAGCTGGTATCCATATGGTGATACTATGTCAAGAGATCTCTAATTGTGAATGGAAATTTCATAGGACACTCCAACTGAAACACATTAGAAATTCAATCCTCAAAAATAACAAGCATGTCAGCCCCATTATGTGCTTGGATGGTTCTCCTCTTGGGGTCATATCTGCTAGCCAGAGCTTTAATTAATTCTACACTTACGAACACATTGGGCACCACGAGTCTTCCCAAGTTCAACCTCCATGGGTTGCAGACTGGTTGAAACCTAAATTGTTTCCTGTAATGATACATGAAAATATCATACCCGCATCGTGGTGTCTAAATATCCCCCAAGCCTTTATGTTTATCTAATAATCTATCCATTGAAGGATTCATTTGAGCACCCCTCTTGGGTCTTGTCCCCAACCTAGGGTATTGATCTATCAGGTCTTGATTCAAGAGTCTCTTCTCAATTTTTTGTTTCTTAGCTTTGGGTTTTTCTGCATTTTCCTCCATTGTTCGAATCCTTAATCCTTTGAAAAATACAACTTCTCAATCAGGATTGGGGTACTTACTTGGGTCTCACCTCCATTGGTTTCTTCTATGTGAGAATTCCTAGCTTTTCCTTTCTACTTTTGTCCTCAGTGAAATCTTCTAGACTATGCAACAATTATGCTATTAACTTGTGATTAATTCACTTCAACTCTAGCTCATATATACACCACCCATTTTAGTCTTGTCATCGGGGGGAAGCATTTATTTTTAAATATTTGGATGATGCCTTGATATGTCACACCAGTTAGCAATCAATCATCATCGTTGTATCGACGAGACTGCAATCCTTATTCCACCGATAGCCACCCTATCCACCGATGAACATTTTTCCTTCGGTCTATCGATGGGACACCAAAATATATTACCCTGATACACATTAACTCCCCCAATATATAATAATTCTTGATAATTTATGATCATATCGGGCCATCGGGGGAATGTAGACATTCGTTCCACCAATGTTCATGTGTTACAATGATGTTCTTACTTTTGTTGACTCTATCGGTCTATCGGGGGGAACGCTTTAGGAGTTAGCCTGATAGGGTGTTGTTACACCGATACTAGGTTATGAATTGTTTTCATCGGGCCATCAGTGGGGCTATGATGGGGGTTCTACCGATGATGCATTGTTAGGTCGATAGTGCTAATTTTTACTTAGGAAAAATTATGGAATCTCAAACTTATTAATGGGTTTGACAATTTGGCAATGTGGGTTACAAAATGGATCTTGTCACACAAATTTCAACAATTTGTGTTGATCATAAAATTAAAATGGGATGAATTTCTGTGGAATGTGGAGGATTGGTGGGTGGAGGCTAGTGAAAAATGTAATTTTTTTTAGTTCTAACAACTAGCACAATGAAAAATAGCATGCATAGATCATACAAAAAAATAAGAGAATAAGAATCAATAATGGATAATTGAATAAAGCTTGTTGTCTCCAAGAAGAAAAATACCACATATATATGGTGTTCATTACCTAGCTTGACCAGATCAATGTTAATCCTTTAATTTATAATATTCTTTACAATATCCCCATGTTACTACAGTTCTGTCAAAGAATTATGACAAGACAAATGCTAGTTCTTCAATAATGAAGATATCATTTCAAGCTAGTTGCAAATTTGCAATGGTTGAAAAAACTCTTTGTTAGAGAGATAAATGAATCTCCTAACATTTCCCATGATTGAATAGGCTCTGCTACACTTGAAATTGCTAATGCATGCATATCTAGTCAATCGAATTATCCAAAGTACTTCTAAAGGAACCAACTCAGTTATTTTCTGGACAACATATACATCGCATTCACTGAGCACACCTCCCACACCCTCCTATAACCACAGTTTTTAGGGGATTTCTTATGGTAATTTGGAAGTAAATTTTGGAGACACTCTTATAAAGAAAGCATGAGTTCTTCATAGATTTGTGTAAACATTTAAAATCCTTATCACCAGAGCCACTTTACCAAATAGAATAAAATTATAGAAAATAAGGATATATTTTCCAATTAAAGAATTACTCCAAAATATTACCTGATGAGCCTCCACCAAACAAGGCCTCTTTGGAATCCATTTGACTGCATGCCTGAAATGGATACACATCAAAAGAGACAAACCCACATTAATTATAAATATGTTCCTTATGAACAAAAAGGAACACAACTAACTTACCAAGGAAAAAACAGAGTAGCATCTGGTATGTAATTCTAAGTTAGGTGAACCTAGAGATAAGCTTGTCAAGAAATACTTGCAACGTGTTGAAAGATTATTTTGAACACAAAAACTTGTGATACAAAATCAATTATGAGTGTATGGCTATGTTAAGTTTGTCCTCTTTGATAATCAAACAAAATACTCTTGGCCTTCAACTCACTTATATATAATAAATTTGTATGTCACATTTACATTAACTGATTAACACCATATGACTGTTACTGGTATATTTAAATATTTTGTATCACCTCCACTCATTCATGACCCACAATGAACATTACATTCTAGCACTCAACATAATGCTATATGTGGATCAATCCACTTTCAAGGCTCAATCATGTTTTGGCTTTAAGTATCTAGAATTTGCAAGATCCACATCAATCTAGATAAACATCTAGACTTATATATTAAGACTCAAATGTCAAATATCACAAAAAAAAATAAACAACTAAAGACTCAAATCTTATCAGTAGGGGCACTTTCAATTTTTACTTTCATAACACAGCCATGCAGAAGAAAGAAATACAGAAAGTAGCTCAAAGGGATATGAAAGTACAAGTTACATGAGTAACAACCATGAAAACAAACCAAATAAAATAGTTGTATTGGCTGAACTCAAAAATAGATTATAAGTCAGAGACAACAAACATTTAAATGCTATTTATCTAGTGTTTTAAATAACTTGTCTATATTTATAAGTCAGACAACATGTAAAATGTATAATTGTTGGCATGGGAATGAAATTGGATTGTTGTTGACATTTGTTATTCTCATGGATCTAGGTATTGAAGCACTTGCATGGGTGATAAAGCTTGTTTGTATAGGACCTGGAGACTTTTGAAAAGGTGGGCAAGGAATTAGGAGTTTGTTGCAATGAATTTGAAGTCAGCGAGGCCCATTGTAGTGAATTCAAAGGTAATTTGAAACCCTCATTGCCGAAAGTAAGCTGATAGGGAACACACGCATATTCCATTTTCGGTAGGTAAACTTTAAATGAATGTAAGATAGATCTCAGAACAATGACTCATTATATCCTCTTCTTTCTGTTATGTTCTGTACTAAAAGTGACTACTTTCAACAATGTTTTGGCATCTCTGTTTTCAGATTTATGTTTTTTTCTTTAAATCAGAAACTAAATTAACATGGGAATACACAATATTATAGATGGATGAGCATCAAAGGTTGACTACGGATCAATATCATGCATATGATGAGAGAGTAGCTGATGGGAGGGACATTGAGAAATATCCATGTCCATGTTAAAATTGTCATGGTGGAAAGGTGAAAAAAAGAAATATGATTTATCGACATATGATAAGATATGGGGTGATCCTACAAAAGTTGGTTTACACTCTAGGAGATTGATTTTAATGAATCACATATCTTTTAGAAAATATAATGATTTAATCCTTAAAAAATTTATATTTAAAACATTCCATTGAATAAGGTTTGATCAAACTACCTTAGATCAAACCCCCTTGATGTCCCCTAGTTTTAAAAACCACACCTATAACAAAGTCCCCCTTTTACACCTATCAAAATGTCATAAAACCAATACATTTGATTTACCTTTTAGGGAATCAAATAAATTCATTTGAAATTTATTTTTTGCAATTATGTAGTCCTTATTATAAGCTTACCAAAAAGTATAATTTTAAATAAATTTAATTTTATTATTATATTTATTTTTTATTTCTTGTGAATGTAGGTTTTTCACCGTAAATCAAGCTCTCTGTTCTGCACATGTGGAAAAAATAGCAGATTATTAAAAAAAAAATATTAGTGCACTAGATATTGAAGTCCTTGATCCAACAAAAAATAAAATTGAATTTTGATACATACAAAAAGTTACATGTTAAATGGTCGCGGCTATGTCCTAATTGTAATTACTTTGGATCTTTGAAACTTGATTAAAGAAAAAATATTCAATAAAAACTATCTAAATAAAAGCACTAGATATCGGAGTTACAAATTTAAATTTGAAATAATTATACTTTTATCCCCTTCATGGAAAAAGCTACGCATTATACCTGAGTGTCACTTTAAAAATGTTGGTTTTCCTAAAAACTAGTTTTCGAGGGACATGGAAAAAATAAGTGCAATCCGATTCTGCAAAAAAAAGAAAAAATATATTTAGAATCTACAAATAAAATGTCACAAAATCCCTAGTTTTCATCATCTTCACCCCTACCATGAAATACGCTATAGGTGCCCGAAGTAAGATTTAGTTTTAAAATTATTTCAATCGGGTCTACTTTCATTAAAATTGTAAACTACTCATTGTGGGATCACCCATCGCATAGTGGTATAAGCCCTTGGGCTTACAATTATTATGAAGATATGATAGAATGTTAGATTGTGAGAGATGAAGAGACAAAAAACATAGATGAAGTGGCACCATACATAGATGAAGAGGCAAAAATGTTCGACAAAGGGTTTGAAGTTGATAGGATGTTGAATGCGGGTCTAAATGATGATTGGGCCAAGTCAATGGATGATGTTTTAAAACCTGTGTATGCTAATTGAAAGTTAAGTCATTTGACAACAATCCTTCAAATTCTTAACTTGCAAGTGGTGCATTGTTGGACAAATGAGAGTGTAGATCAGTTATTGGCATTATTAGTTTCATTGTTACCAATTGACTCCACATTTCCAACAAAATGAAGTCAATGTAAAAAGAAAATCAGTAAGCTCAACTTGGGGTATGAAAACATCCACACATGTGTGAATGGTTGTGTATTATTTCGCAAAAATCTTGCAAATGAGAGTGAATGTTTGAAATGTCATGAACTGAGGTATAGACAAGGGTTGAAATCAGCTATGGTTCCTAGAAAGGTTCTTCACCACTTTCTAATAATCCCATGATTACTTCAAATGTATAGGTGTAAATAAATTGCTAAAATTATGTAGTGGAATGCCCAAAATAAGAGCACTGATGGAAAGCAGCAACATGTGCCTGATTCTAAGGTGTGGATGAAATTTGATAATAGATGGTCAATTTTTTCTCAAGATCCTTGTAATATAAGGTTGGGTTTGGCTCTAGATGGGGTGAACCTATTCTCAGATCAAAGTAATTAAAATGGTCAACTTGGTCGGTGTTTCTAATAAATTTGTAACTTGCCTCCATGGTTAGCAGGCAACTAAACCATTTTTTTTTAATGTTATCAATGATTATACCAGAAAGAAAAGTGTGACTCTCGTGATGCAATAATAGATGCTTATCTAGAGCAATTATATGATGAGCTAATGGAATTGTGGAAAGGAATTGAAGCAATTCAATATTTAAGGGATGGTCGTTCAATTAAATTCACTTTAAGAGCTTCCTTATTGTTTACGATTCATGATCTTCCTACATATGGCATATTGTCTAGTCTCTCTATTCATGGATATCATTAATTCCCTACTTGCAACTTCAAGGATTTTGTGAGGCACTTAAGAAGTTTTTTTAAGTTTATTTATTATGAACATCATGCTTACCTTAAAATGGATCATCCATATCATTGACAAAAAACATGTTTCAATGGTCAAGAAGAGAATTGTGAAGTGCCATTTCTAATAACAGGTGATTACATTGTTTAGAATGGACAAAAAAGAATGTCATTTATTGAAAATGATGGGATTGCTAGTAGTAGATATGATCCATGTAATGAAAGCGGTGTAAAAAAGTTGTGCATATTGTATAAGTTGTCATACTTTAAGGATATAGCCACTAGGCATACTATTGACTTTATGCATACTGAGAAAAATATAGCTTATGCTATTATAGAAACTCTTTTTGGTCCTCTTGATACTATTTCATCACGTGAAGACTTTCTAGAAATAAAGATTTGTCAAAATATTTGGGTTGAAAAATATGATAATGAAAAA
>VDFB02091712.1:146722-234869 GCA_007258455.2 Sequoia sempervirens | reverse complement strand
AAAATATGTAACCAATTATTTTAAGCTCCTTAAAATATCATAATTCGTTGAAATATTAGAAAGATGGTTAAAGGGGTTAATTTGTTGAAATATAAGTTACGGGTTTTATTTTTCTCCTTGTTTTATGGGAAGGCAAGAGGATTTTTAAAGGGATAAATCCCACCAAATCTCCCTTTGAATTAAAACCATACGTGTTTTTTTTTTAACAATATGGTTTTATCCACATTTATGCCACCTTTTTCCAGTAATGGCTTGCCACATGGAGAGGTGAGATGATGCCGAGTTTCAAGGGTTGATTGGCCATTGTGCTGACTAGATTGATGACGAGACGTTGACTAGTCAACATATGTTGCCAACTTTGACCGTTTGTATCTTGTGCAAATGGACTTCATTTTTGACAAAATGAGTTGCATTGGAAAGCTCTCAATGAGCTCTTCACAATGAAACCCCATTTGACCACCTTTGAAGACTTCAAATTTTTCCCTTTTTTCTGAGGCCTCTGATTTGCTAATTGACCAGAAATTTGACTTCTCACAACTTTTGCATACGAACTCCTTTTGAGCCCATTCGAGTTGCATCAAGTTCATGTCGATGGGCCCTAAACAATGACACCAATTCTAAGAGATTTTGATACTATGAAAATTTTAGGTTCTTTTGGATCCTCTTGGATCATTCCTCCCCATTAAGAAGCTTTTGGATCTCCAAAAGGTCTATCTATGTAAAAATTGAGCTAGGGAAATGTTGCCCCACTTGCCCAGTATCATCTGTCCTTCCTTTCTGGAACCTATACACATCCGCATTCAATGTTGTTGCTACCAACCATACACTGCTAAAAAGTAGAAGTTTGAATAACAAAACTAAATTTGTGGATGAGAAAAAGAATGTACCAACATCAAACTTGTCTTTGATAACTGGAACAACCTTAGAATCATATATGCTTTTATGCAATGACACTTCTTGTGTAATAGACATAAGTGCCAAATTATTGCTTGCATTAACTACCCTTTTCAATTGTCTCGTTCTCACAAAAGATTTATCAGTCTTAATTGGATGAGAATGTACAATGTATTCAATTCCTTCCTTAAACAAGTGATATTGATTATGTTCCTTGTAGAAGGTTGCTTTCCTATCATATAAGTACAGGCTACCCAACACAATTCCACATATATCAAGTGGAACCACATCAAATTCAACCTCATCAATAAACTTAGATGTTATTACAAATCTTAGATTGCAATGCTTAGTTACTCACAATCTGTTATCATTGCACACCCAACCTAATGGATAAGGCTTCTTATGTGGCTTTGTTTTTAATCCCAACTGTTTAACAACTTATTCTGAAATTAGATTAACTTGGGACCCACTATCAATTAATGTATCAATTTTAGTCTTCTTAGATATCACCCTTGTATGAAACAATTCACATCTTTTGCTATCTTCAAGAACAACATGACTTTTAGAAGTAGAAGCACATGAAACATTAGTGGAAGAATCAACAAAAGTCTTACCCTTCATACCCACAACTGTAATCTTTGTTTTGTTATTAGAATCCAATCCAAGATCCTAAATGATAGTTGCGGCCTTTTTCTTTTCTTTAGACTCTTTAAACCACTTGGGTTTCAACTCCGGATGCAGTTTCCAACACTTCGCATCTGTGTGCCCTTTCTTCTGACAGTGTGAACAAGTAGGCTTTTCACTTTCCTCTTTCTTCACAATAGTTGTTTTCCTCTCCTTACCCTTCTTATTGCCTTTAGTTGGAGGAACAAATTCCTTATTTGAATTGAAAATTGTGTTCCTTCCACCTGCTTCAATATGGGTTTCTTGTACACACACTTCATCAAAGTTAGATGGATTAAACATCAAGATTGTATGTTTCAAATGTGAATGCAAACCACCTATATAATTTAATAAATTTTCTTGTGTATAAAGAGGAATTCCAAGATTAAGTGATTTCTTTCTAAACACCTGTGTATACTCTTGCACCATTTGTCCTTTACCTTGTCTTAGACTTTTCCAGTCCACAATAGCTTGTTGCATATAACCCAAAGGATAAAATTATTTCTTTAAAGTAGAAGTAAATTCATACCAAGATGAAATAATTTTACTGTGCATAGAAAGATCATCTTGAATGTTACTCTCCCACCAAACCAATGCAGTGCCTCCCATTCTAAGAGTAGCTAGCTGGATTTTGGAAGAATCATCCAAGATATGTTGAACCCTACAATACACTTCGATCTGCTTAAGCCAGTTATCCAGTTTTTCTGCATCCAATTCACCGTTATATATAGGAAACTCAAATTTAACATTCAGTTTTAACAAAGGTGTATTAGCTTGCACAGGTTGTTTCTTCTTAGAAGAGTTAGACAAAGAAGAAGAGAATGAAAAAGAAGATGGGGATGGAGGTTCAGGAGTGTCACTATCACCTCCTACTCCTTTACCTTTATCATCTTTTGAAGAGGATTCAACTTCCCTCTTCTTTTTGTCCTTGTCTTCCTTTCTCTTCTTTCGTTCTTGCCTCTCTTGGAAAAGAACTTCCACCATTGACTTCATCTCAAGAAAAGATTTTAGGAATTCTTTCTCATCAAGCACTATAGAACTTTTTCTAGCTACCATCTTTGATTGTGGAAAAGTCCTTCATTTTCTAATCTTTGGATTGAACTCAATAAGTGCACCTTCTCCTTGCCTCAATTTCAACCTGGTTAACATTCACCACATGCAATTTTCCTGTTAAACTACTCTGATACCAATTTGATCAATAATTAAAGAGCTACAAACAATTTGCACTTTACTCCCAACCACAAATTTTACCCCGATCCAATAGAATTACATGGTTATGAATCTTAACCGTTGAAATTATGAAAATTAGCATTCACTTGTTCTTATCCAAAATTAATAAAACATAAACTAATTACTTAAATATCGTAATTAGAAACTCAAGAAATAAATACTGAAGAGAATTATAAAAGAGAAGAGAAGAACAAAATTTGGACTTTACCCAAGCTTTAGTCCTGTACAAAATTTCTCACAATCTCTCTCACTATTACAATTTTTGTGTATAATAACACCTTGTAATTCTACCTCTCAAAAATAAATTAAACCCTCCATCAGAATTCTAATTCTCTCCAAAAATTCTTTCACAATTCTCCAATAATTTTCCATCACTTGGTTGAAAAATTAAGAACCTACACCCTCTTTTTATACATAAAATATGCTATATGGGGTGTAACCTCCATATTTAATAAACAACTCCCCATGAACAAATGAAACAATAACCATCTTAAAGAAAATAACTCCCTTTTAACAAAATTCCCTCTTTTACAATCCGTTTATAACGTCCCTTTAACATAAAAATCTTTAACCAATTATTTTCAGCCCCTTAAAATATCATAATTCGTTGAAATATGAGAAAGGTGGTTAAAGGGGTTAATTTGTTGAAATATAAGTTTACAGGTTTTATTTTTCTCCTTGTTTTATGGGAAAGGCAAGAGGATTTTAAGGGATAAATCCCACCAAATGCTCTTTTTAATTTTAAAACCATACATGTTTTTTTTTTAACAATATGGTTTTATCCATATTTATGCCACCTTTTTCCAATAATGGCTTGCCACATGGAGAAGTGAGATGATGTTGAGTGTCAAGGGCTGATTGGCCATTGTGCTGACTGGACTGATGATGAGGCGTTGACTAGTCAACATATGTTGCCAACTTTGACCGCTTGTATCTTGTGCAAATGGACTCCATTTTCGATGAAACGAGTTGAGTCGAAAAGATCTCAATGAACTCTTCACGATGAAACCCCATTTGACCACCTTTGTAGACTTCAAATTTTTCCCTTTTTCTGAGGCCTTTGATTTGCTAATTGACCAGAACTTTGACTGCTCACAAGTTTTGCACACAAACTCCTTTTAAGCCCATTCAAGTTGCATCTTTTTCATGTCGATGGGCCCTATACAATGCCGGTTCTGAGAGATTTTGAGACATTGAAAATTTTAGGTTCTTTCAGATCCTACTAGATTAGAGGACAATCCACATCGTGCAATAACAACTACCTTAGCCTGCACTAGGTGGGGTATCAAATCCCATGTCCTAGGGAAATGCTCTTGAATCTGTAGATTCGTCAAAGGCTTTTATCATCACAAATTATTGTAGATCGGTAATCTTCTCAATCAATCAAAATCAATTAGCCTATCAATCTAATCAGCTATGGTGAGACTTTTATAAAATCTCATGAACATCAATCTATCATTCAACCTCGCCTATCATGAGGTTTATTAATCAATCTATCATTCAACCTCACCTATCATGAGGTTTATCAATCAATCAAACTATCATTGATCCTCATCTATCATGAGGTCAATTATCATCATCCTATCAATGACTCTCACTTATCTTAAGATCAATCATCATCTAATCTATCAACATCATCAAACAACATCAAATCGACAACTGGCATGATAAAAATCATCAAAATTAGGGAGTCTAATAAAAAATTGATCATTCTACCATGTATGTGCTAAAATAGTCTTTCTATGTGCTAAAAGCCTGCATACACTAGAAAAATTCATGAATGCACCAAAACAGGGTTTCAATACACTGAAATACCCTATGCGCTATCATATTTGACCAATGCGCTAAAACCCTCTATCATTGCGCTAATCAATTCTATGTGCTATATCATTCACCTAATGCACTAAACTACATTGCCTATGTGCTAATAAATCTTATGCGCTAGAATAGTTATCGGATGTGCTAAATGTCTTGCTCTAAGCACTAAATTGATCTATGCGCTAAATCCCCCTATTAATGTGCTACAAAAAAAAACCCTAAGCAATAATCTATTGTATGTGCTAGAATAGTTAATCTATGCACTACACCGGGTGGTCTATGCGCTAGAATATTTAAAACCAAATTCAAATGTGGAAAAGAGTAGGAAAATGAATTATACAATTTACGAGGAGGCTTTATGGGGTACATACCAAAGGTCCGTACGTTGTTGGGTGGTTGTGACGTTTGAAATGCTCAAATTGGTGTGTATGATAAGGAATCACCATCTTGCTCCAAAGTTGCTAAATCACTCAATCACTCTCAATTTCAAAATCAAAATGCACAAATGAAGTTTTAAATCACCTTTTTAACCTTTTAAAGGTTAATTAAATGGGCTTTTTATGGGATTGATTTATTTTATTTTCCAAAGGGGCTTAATTGATCATTTCATCACCTGGTGACTTATACATCATTTTTTGGGAGATAAATCATTTTTGGATCATAAAATTTTGAAATCATCAAATCATAAAAAAAAATCAAAATGTAAAAGATTTAAAAAAATCCTAAAAATTCAAAAATTCTCGATTTATCTCTCGAGGGGACATATATCCGCCATCACCTGAAAATCAATGTCTAGGGCATCAAAACAAAATAAATTATCAACATCAACAGAAAATTATTCTTTGAAGCAACTTGTAAACACATTACTTGAAAGAGGGGCAAAATGTATACACCTAAAATTGGTCAAGACAATTAATTAATTAAATATTAGTTATTTAATTAATGACCCCTTTTATTTCATCTACTTATAAATAAATTCAAATCTAGTTATTTAATTTATTTATATAGTTCAAATTTTTCTAAATTCTTCATCTCAAACCACATTCATCTAAATTTAATTAAATAAACAAATGTCAATAGTTTTTTTAATTAAATATCTTCTCACTAAGTTTGAATAATTCCAAATTCAAATTTAGTCACATGTCTACAACACTTTTTGGCCACATCATCAAGTGTCACATGTATTTAAATATGACTAATATTTAAATTGCATTATTCTCAACCAATTCCAAAACAAACTTTGGACACTTGGAAATCTCACACATTTTATTATCTCATACATTTGACATGTTTCCCTTGGTCAAGGGAACTTCCTCCATGATTCTTCCAACTCCACCGTTCATCTTTCATGTTGAAATCTTGATTGTTGGTTGTTGCCACATCACAAGATGCTTTGGAATTCCTATAAATACAATCCCATTCTACAATATTTTACGTCCCATCTTTGAGTAAATTTACTAATTAGGAATAACATTGGAGCATTTGGAGTATTTTGAGTTTGAGCATTTAGCATTGTTTAGCATTTAACATTTAGAATTGTTTTATCATTCTAGTTTAGAATCATGTCTTAGTTCATAGCTAAATTATATTTAGCATTATTATCCATTGTCATATCAACATTATCATTTGTAGCCTTAGTATCATATAGCTTATTAAATCATGTAGGAACTAGATTCTTGCATTATTCATAGCATCTCATTTCTCAAGTTTTCATTCTAACAATCATGGTGCATACACAAAATCTGAGAGCCAATATGATTTAATGAATCCTTGAGAATAGAGAAAAATGGAACGATTTTAGAATTTTTTTTTGTTTTAATTTGATTAGTTTATGATTCAAATCTTTAATGTAAAACATCTCATTTCTTGTGTGATATTGTTTACTTTACACATTTTACCATCACACAGTTTCCATAGTTAATGGTGCAGTTGGAGGGGTATCCTCAATTTTCATAGGAACAACAAAAGAACCTTCCCAGGAAGTTTCCTCTCTAGGGTATACTGTAGCCAAAGGTTGAACACCAAGACCCATAATAACCCTACAATAACAATAACATAAGTGAATATAGCTTGTGCTAAGACTTCAATAACTTTCTTCATCGACATTTCTTCTTTTGTTGGGGCAAGTTCTTTTGTAGTTGTAATACCCTTCTTCAACCTCTTCTACTACCTTTTTTTAGTTGAGGACATGGGCTCACTATTGGAATACTTCTTCCTCGAGGTCTTAACCCTTGGGTGCTTGAGACAAAGGTTAAGCCATTTCAAAATTCTCTCCACAACTACCTATGAAATTTTATTGATATTTGTTTCCTCTTTTTCCATCTAGTTAATTGGATCTACATCCTTTATAGCCACTTTATCCATTTCATATCTAGGATCAAGAATCATTCTATCATCTAAAATGCCTTTTGGTATATCTTCTTTAATCCCAAAATCCTTCATTTGGGGAATGGTTAGTCTTTCATATCCTCCTCTTCTCATGTCAAATTGATCTTGCAAATTTTCCCAAAAGTCCTTGAGAAGTGGCTAATGGAAGGGAATTGTGAAGCATATAGACCATTCATTTTCCCCTTTGAATCAAAGTCATTTCTAGATGTATGAAGCTTCAAATTCATAGATTGAAATTCCTTTGTTTCTGACTTGACTACTATAGAAGATGAACAAGAATAAAATCCCAATTGCATTGGGAATGAATGGCAGCTAGCCTTATGTTTATTAGAAAACTTTGTATTTTCCTCAATTGCTTGTTGAGAAAATTCCATTAAGATCCACCTATCACCACAACACCTTGGTAGTTTGAAAGGGTGCTTGTCATATCCAAATAGTCTAGCATAAGTGGATTTGGGGTATTGGATAAACCAAATTCCCCATTCTTGAATGAACTCCATGGCTTCCTGTGACAACTTGAAGCCAACATCTCCTATGAGTTGATTAATGACAACATATAAGAATGCATCATTAACTCATTTAAGGTGTCTTTCTACTACCTTTAGCTCTAGTTGTTTGTAGTGTTCCCACACCTTCTTCTGATCTAGACCATCCTCAAGTGATCCCATAGTAGTCAACCCCGAAAATTGTCCCATTCTTGAAACACAATAGATTACATAAGAAGACATATAAAATGTATTGGTTCCCCTTTGATTAGCTGATTATGAATATTGTCTGAGATTATCTATTGCCAATCCAAATTTTGTTTCCCATCTATAATTAATTGGATAAATGGGAACATCCAATTCTAAAAGGCATGGGAATCTTGTTTTCCAAATGCCCTGGCTAGCAAAGTGATCATGTCCCCAATATCCTTAGATAAATCAAACATTTTGGGCTTAGGTGGTATCTTCTTCAGTGATTTCTTCTCTATTTTGAGCTACCTCTTGTTGATAAGCATTTTATTCCCTTCCTCATCCGCTACCCACCATTTTAGTGTATCATCTTTGGACTTAATTTTGGGAATGGAGTGAGAAAGAGGATCAAACACCATTCTAATCATCCCTAGGGTTAAATCTATGATCTCATTTCCCTGGAAATCAATACACTTCCTCTAAGTTGCATTGTAAACTTGTGTAGTAGTTAGTATGAATTCCAAACATTACACAAAAATAGGGAATGTAGCCACATTTGGCAACCTAGAATCTACAATCCTCTTGGCCCTTAGGGAAGCATCTTCTAAAAAAGTATCACATTGAAATTAATTCAAATTAATATGGCTCACAAGTGTATCTGTAATCTTAATGACCTCATAACCAAATTTGGATGGCACTAGATTCCCCTAGAGCTTATATTTCATGGTGACAGGAACCTATTCTAGTTTTAAATTTCTAACCCTTGTTCCTTTTTATGTTCCTTCAGCAACTACTTCTTCCTCTGAATCAAACATTTGTTAATACCTATAATAGTGACCTTCATCAGATAAAGAGAAGAAATGTGAAGGGGTAAATTAACACAAGCATTCATCTTAAGTCCTCATTCATTCAATAAAAATTCCCATTCTATAAGTTAATCTAGTGTTTTTGGGTTTTGGGTTCGGGATAAAACCAAGAACTTGATCATTTTGAGCCTAACACTGAACTATGTCGGAAGTTGATATCAGGGAATACCTTTAACATGACCCTAATATAACACCCTTTCAATACTATTGGACATTAGAATTGGGCTTTAAATCAACACTTATACTCTATAAAAGACTATGTCAAAATGTAGAATCAGGTTAACACTCAGCTTAGAAACCCATGGTGGTAAGAAGATTTCAATTGCATTACGGGATTTGATCTAGTGGTGTAGTCAAAAATCAGGATTAGGAAATCATCAAATATGAGACTCTTAAGTAGTGAACAAGCTTGAGTATCATTTCAAGATCTAATCCTGATAAGATATCGAAAGTCAGAACCGAGTTGTAGTTTGAAATTAGACCATTTGGAACATGATCAGGAATGGGTTAGTTCCAAGTTTTGATCTCGACATTGTGTCAAAATTCAGAATGAGGATGACACCTGGTATAGGAACTTAATACTTTATCAAGGGTTTGGTAACCTTCTAAAATCCAATCCCAACAATAATGCGGGGATAATGATCAGGGTATGAGTTGATACCCTAATAAAAACCCTTGAACACATTTAAGGTCACGACTTGAACTTTGATTCTGATGAAGGATCAAAAGTTGGAATCTGGACATGGGAAAGTCTTTGACCTAGGTGGTGGTAACAAACAAAAAGTTAGTTCTAAAACCTAATTCTGAAAGGAATGCAAGAATAAAGATTTGGAAAACACCAAATATGAAGGTGATTAAATAAATGTAATAGTATTTTCAAACATGCCTTCAAGATCAAAATTGAGAGAGTTTCAAAACCATAACACAAACCAATTAAAAAAAAGGTTAACTATATTTCTATCTCATTCAAGAATTAGACACAAGAAAATGTAGGGTTTCAACTCACACATTGCAATGGTTAGAATTTTAAAGATATAAATTTTTTGAAATAGAATCAACCCCAAGTAGTATGGAAACCCTAGCTAAACTAGGGCACAACAAAATGAAAAAATTGCACACAAGAAACATAGCACAAAAAATGAAAAATGAAAATGAAAACAAACCCAAAAGAAAAGGGAAAACAATGCACTAGAGGGTGCAAGGAAAATGATAGAAAAAAAAAGAGAAACAACAAACATGAAACAACAAACAAAATGCAAACTAGGGAAAGAAACAAACCAACAAAACAAATGCACAAACAAGAAACGAAAAGAAAGAAAAAGAGAAAACATCTACATCAAGAAACATGATATAAAATCCAACCACACGGTAAGAAATACAAGCTCAACCTCAATATTCAATCTCTCATTCTGCTCTAGTTTTCTCCATCAAAATACACGAGCAAAAAAGAGAAAAAACTGAGAAGCAATGGGAATAAAAACTTGTTTGCACATGTGAACAAGTGGCCATTAATGCATGGTAGTTCAAGCCTTGGGATCAAGGCAGAGGTCATAAATGATCCATCACAAAAATAGAAGGTAAGAAGGAGTTGGGAGCAGAGCACTGAAACTTTTAGCAAGTGCAAAATTTTGGAAAAGTTCTGAAATACATACCTCAACAAACAAGGACAGACGTGGGAATTAGGATCAAGATGGAACATGGAACAAGAACTTTGGAAAAGTTGTTAGTTTTGGTTCTGGTCAGATGTCTAATTCCAAAACAAGGTAGAAAAAAAAGGCATTGAAAATCAAGATTAGGATGAAAACGAGAACAAGAACTTTGGAAAAGTTATTGGTTCTAGTTTCATTCTAAAGTTTGATTCCAACAAATGAAAAGTACACAAGGAAAAATGTGAAGAACAGGATTGGGATGAAAATAGGGACTTGAACTCTGGAAAAGTATCAAGTGCCAGGGATAGTCTAAAACCTGAACCTGACAAACAAAAGAAAACAAAGACTTGGGAGAAAAAGACATCTCCCAAAGCCCGAACAAGAACACCAAAGACAAAAACAACAAAGGGGGACCCATTTTGATCAGAAATGAAATGGGGTGGTTATGCAAGTCATAACATCTCCCTTATCCATCCATCATGCTACAATCCCTCTCCTTTCCTTGTCCACCCATCCTACTATTATCCATCTCCCTTATCCATCCATCATGCTACAATCCCTCTCCTTTCCTTGTCCCCACATCCTACTATCATACATCTCCCTTATCCATCCATCATGCTACAATCCATCTCCTTTTCTTTTCCACCCATCCTACTATCATCCATCTCCCTTATCCATCCATCATGCTACAACCCCTCTCCTTTCCTTGTCCACCCATCCTACTATCATTCATCTCCCTCATCCATCCATCATGCTACAAGCCCTCTCCTTTCCTTGTCCACCCATCCTACTATTGTCCATCTCCCTTATCCATCCATCATGCTACAATCCATCTCCTTTCCTTGTCTACCCATGCTTTTATCTCCCATCCCTCTTGCCTCATCACACATGACATGTCTAGAGTGGGGCATATTCTAGCTTTGTAACATAGTTCTTGGAGACATCATTTATCCATCTTTCCATCCCTTCCATATCACTATCATTATCTCTCCATCCTCATTCCATTACTTCTTCCAAAAAATTCATCCCTTCATACCATGATCCTTCCATATCCCCATTCTTTTCTTTCTATCATGTCACATGCTCATCCTTCCATCTTCCCTGTCCTTATCTCCCCATTCATCCATCCAAAAACTCCCTTCCATCTTCCAAATCCTTATCTTCCCATCCATCCATCCAAAAAATCTCTTCCATATTCTAAATCCTTAATCCCATCCATCCAAAAAATCCTTTTCATCTTCCAAATCCTTATCTACCCATCCATCCATCCAAACAAATCCCTTCCATCTTCCCCATCCATCCATCCAAAAACTCTCTTCCATATTCCAAATCCTTAATTCCCCACCCATCCATCCAAAAATTCCCTTCCATCTTCCAAATCCTTATCTTCCCATCCATCCATCCAAACAAATCCCTTCCATATTCCCCATCCATCCATCCAAAAAATGTCTTCCATATTCCAAATCCTTAATTCCCCACCCATCCATCCAAAAAAATCCCTTCCATCTTCCAAATCCTTATCTTCCCATCCATCCAAAAAATCCATTCCATCTTCCAAATCCTTATCTTCCCATCAATCCATCCAAACAAATTCCTTCCATCTTCCCCATCCATCCATCCAAAAAATCCCTTCCATCTTCCAAATCCTTATCTTCCCATCCATCCATCCATCCAAAAAATCTATTCCATATTCCAAATCCTTAATTCCCCATCCATCTATCCAAAATATCCCTTCCATCTTCCAAATCCTTATCTTCCCTTCCATCTTCCCCATCCATCCATCCAAAAAAAAATCCCTTCCATATCCCCATCCTTATCTTCCTATCCATCCCTTCCATCCCCCATCTTCATCTCTCTATCCATTTATCTCTATCCTCATTCCATCTCATAATCCATTTTCATTGGTATCTAGCTATAGGATACCCCCATACCCTCTAATGCCATCTATCTCACTATCATCACTCCTATCTACTTCCCATAGTTTGCTAATTGAAAGTCACTTTTCATTACTCATCCTCCCAATTCATATTTCGATGATTTTGATGACTATCCCATTTCTAAGCTTCATGCAATCCACATCTAACATATCAACCATCCTATCCACATGGTTAGTCTCGTGTCATCATATAGGCTCCATCATTGTATCTACTTATCATTAGGTATTGCATCTCATCATCCCTTATCTATTGTCTATTTTTGGTATTTTATTGAACTACGTTGCCTCTTTTCTTTCACGTAGGCAAGGCCATCATCAACAAGCCCTTGAGGCCTAGGTTCATACTTTAGGGTGTGTATTTTTCTTTGTTGTGCCATCAAGAGTGTCCCTATTTTGCTGGGAATAAAAATAAAAATCCATTAGCTCCTATAAGTCCCAATCAATTCTAGTTATCTTAAGTCATGTTGATCCTATGATCTACTCCACCCATCTTTAGTCTTAGCAAGAGGTATCCTTCCTCATATCAGACTGTGTCAATCCCATCCACCTATTGTCCTCATGGAAAAGGATATTTGATATTTATTATTATTTCTTGGTGCTTTTGCATTTAATTATCATTTGAGCTTCTTATTATACCTACTCAAGGTTGCCACAATCCATCATATCATGGTGTGCTTTGATTGGTAGACATAGGGGCATATCTTGGTTTTCTATGTGATCATACTTTCTTGGTTGTTCCACATAGTATTCGACAAGATCCTTGTGGTCTTCTGTTATGTTGGGACATCCTTTGTGTTTGTAGTTTTACAACATTGGCACTACCAATCCTATGACTTTGGGATGTTGGACTAACCTTTTGTTTGTTGCGTCAATCCTATGCATGCAATACAACTTCACCTTGGTTCCTTATACCCTAATGCATAGTATCTCATGCTATATCAAATTAAGTGCTCATTACATGACAACATAATGCATAACAATTAACTTGCTTGATTTGGTTACTATCCATTCATCTCCCTATCTCCCATCCTCTCATATATCGAAATACCCCCATCCATTAACCTGCAATCTTTCTAATCCATTCATCCTTCATCACTCTTCCTCATCTATCTATCCTATCCATTTTCATCACTCCACTATATTCATCCTCATCATTCCATCATCTCTTCAATCTTCTTAGGATAATATAGATTTGTTATTTTAAGCATCTTTTCCTCAATCATCTTCATTCATTTCAACAATCTCACATCTCAATCCAATCTTAATCCATTCAATCTAGAAAAAATAATCTAATCACATCTTTGGTCTTTCTCCTAGCCTTGCCACAAGCCTTGATCCCCTCATCATCATCATCGTGATGTATCCTTCCTTATCCTTGTGTTGTTTTGGGATATCTTGTTCCCTTATCAACAACACTCTCATCATCAAGATGTATCATTCACTATCCTTGTATTGTTTTGGGATATATCATTCCCTCATCAACAAAACTTCCATCATCATCATTATCGAGATGTATCCTTCCCCATCCTTGTGTTGTTTTGAGGCATATCATTCCCTCATCAACAACACTCCATCAATCATCAATCCATCTTGGCTTATAGCTTGCATCGGGTCAACATCACATTTTTCCTTGAATTCGTTTGTGCTTGCTTAATTCTGATCTTCTCCTTTCATTATGTCTTCCTCCTCCTATCCCATATTCTATCCATCACTTTGCATCATCTTCCCCATCTACCCTTGCATCATCTCATCCATTTCGAGAGCACACCCATGTTCTCTTGAACCTACATGTCCTCTTGAGGGGGCATCCATAATCCCTAATCTTCATCTTCACTCCCATCATTTTTCCTCCTAGTCACTCCTTTGAATGACCAGGGCATCTTTCACAATCTAACCATCTTCTTCTAGGTGCTATGTTTAATCTTCTTTTAAATGATGCTACTTCGTAACACCATCTCAAAGAGGGGAAAAATGTAGACACTGAAAATTGACCACTTTTATTTGCTCAATTTACCCCTAATATGACCAATTTTATATCCTCTATATTAATTAAATAATACCCTATTATTTAATTAGTATTCATTATCCCTTTATCCTAATTTATTTCTTCTATCATCTCTAAATTCCAACCTAAAGTAAATAATTACCTTAAATTATTTACTCCCATCCCTTATTTCTTTCCTCTAAAGAATTCCCCACATGTCCCATCCTCCATAACCTTTTTTCTAATCATGATTAATTTGCATAATCCTTGGTTAGGGATGTGCACACTCCTAATCCTTGATTAGGGAGGTGTCACATCCTCCATAATATGCAAGTTGTTCCTAAGCTTCCTCAATTAGTCTAATCACCCCACTAATCCCTCACTTCCACATCCTAATTATCCATTAATTAGCCTAGTCTAACCATGGTCAACCCCCTAATAAATACTACCCACATCCCAATGAAATTTTTAATTCCATTTTATTCCTCCAACACTCCTCATGGAATTTTAAATACCATTTTACAATCCACATGTCCTTTCCAATGGAATTTTAAATTCTATTTATTCATCCAAGGTTTTTGGAGGAATTTTTAATTCCTCTTCCCTTTCTCCAAGGAATATTAAATTCATTTTTATTCACCCCATGTCCCTAAGGAATTTTTAATTCCTTTTGTCAATTATTGATCTTCTTCCAAGAATGAATCTTGGCCATTCAATCACCTCCCCTCTTGCTAATGACTAAAAGACTATCATTTTTCACTCTCACATTCATTCTAGCACATACAACTATCTCATTCATCATCTCAATCTCTTAAGCATACATCTAGTCTCCATAGCCAAATCCTTGCACCTTTGTCATTCAGTGATTAGAGTCAAGCAAAAACAAGTCGTTATGTTGCCAAAATCGATCTAGAAGCACACACATCAAGCCATCAAAAGGGGAAAACAAATTCATCAAGCTCAAACAAAGTAATATTTGGTATTTTATTTGTAATTTTGAGTTTTAACTTTAAGCCCTAATCTAAGTGTTTTGTTTTATTTTTATCCTTTTCCTCGAGTTTATTTCTTGCATTTTAGATGGGGTAAAAACACTACACACAACAAGACTATCTTTGTCTATGATGTAACCTTGATGTAAAAGTTGTACATTGTATTGACTTTGTGGCCTTATGAGCCAAGTCAAACTGGGATATTGTAATTGACATTCGAATTGAATATATAATTTTTTGATTCATTTTAATTAGACATTTGTTCCTATGATTAACTATAGCTACTTAGTTATGTCTTTTTAAATATATTCATATGTCATTTGCAATAATATAAATTAAGTAATAATTTAGAATGAGTTATTACACTTGACTAAGATGAAAAGTGGGAAGCTAGTTGTCTTCATCTCTTAGCATAGCAAGTTCTAATTATGTTCTTCAACACCATCAAATCCTTCTCTATGTAGGTGTAGGCACAAACAAAACTTTATTGCAAATACTAAATTTTTTAAGACCTTGGATTGAATTCCTTAATAGCAATGTCAAACTACACATTTGGGGATCAAAATCCCTAACGTGTGGGTTTGAAATAGGTTTATGCACAATCGCATATTTCATTGAGCATAATTGTCTTAGTTTATTCATTGCAAATTTAATTTCGAATATCAATAACTATCATTTGTTGTAGTCAAATTAATCTCCTATTTTTCTAACTTCAAGATATGCATTTATTTTTATTTCATTTCTATTTTAAATCCAATCAAATATGCATTTTTAAATTCAATTTCTATATCTAAAATTGATTTGTTTAGCCCGCTCGGGTAGCGGAGTTGGCTTGGGCATGGGGTTTGCTCCCCATAGGCCTTGGGTTCAATCCTCTGCTCTCGCAGTTGACCGGTGGGCTTGTATGTGGGCTATGGCGTCCACCCGTAGGGGGCTAGTCTCACCCCAGCTCGCCCCAGGTAGCCAAGGTATGGGCTATGGGCTGCTGGGCCACTGGGCTAGCTCGTGGGGAAACCCCTGTTGCATTAAAAAAAAAAAAAAAATTGATTTGTTTCACTAAAAAATAAAATTATTATTTAATACATACATATATAAAATATTAAAATATAATTAACAAAACGAAAACTAAACCTCCCATCACCTATTGATAGGTAAGTCCTTTTTTTCAGACTATAAAAACTGTATAAAAAATAAGGTCGCTTTTGCTTTGGTTTCAGGCCTGCTCACATGTGACAGTCGGTAGAGAGAGGGTATTATTTAAAGCTATTCCGAATGACCAGCTCAACATATTTTGAGCTGCCCCAACAATGGTGGACTTTCGCTTCTGTTTTTTATTTTCCAATAGCAGATGACCAGTTCTTAAGAGGACAATCACTTGCAAAACCTTATAAACACTTCCCCAACAACAGCTTTTCTTCAGCTCTGAATATTTTCTCCTTTTCCCAGTTGAGTGATCTTCTATCATTCATGGAGAAAATACAACACACGCATGTTGATGTTGGGGAACTAAAATTACATGTTGCAGAGATTGGATCAGGTATTTCTCGCACTTTATTCAAGGTTTCTTATAATGTGATCTTAGCTTATTGTTCTTATAATGTATGACCATGGCTTGATGAGATTTGGTTACAGGTCCAGCTGTGCTGTTGCTGCATGGCTTTCCTGAAATTTGGTATTCATGGCGTCATCAGATGATTTCCTTAGCAGATGCAGGATTTCATGCAATTGCCCCTGACTTTAGGGGTTATGGACTTTCTGATCAGCCTTCCCAGATAGAGAAAGGCAACTTTGTAGATCTTGTGGACGACATGGCCGGCCTTCTTGATGCCCTTGGCATTCAGACAGTCAGTACCCGAAACTCTATTCAATGAATTTATAGGCCCTTTGTAACTTAGTATCCCCAACTCACATCCGAAATGACTGTTTCCCTGAGTTTTACAGGTATTTGTTGTGGGCAAGGATTTTGGGGCAACGACTGCATATTATCTGTATCTCCTCTACCCCGAGCGAGTGAGAGGCATTATAACATTGGGCATACCTTATATGAGACCAGGCCAAGAAACTGTTCAGTTGGATTTGTTTCCAGAAGGATTTTATATTAGACATTGGAAGGTCTCTTTCACTTTCCCTGTTTCTGCCACTTAATGTCAGCCCTTAAATTTGCTTGTTTACTAATGGATTTTCTTTTTGGTTTAATAATAGGAGCCCGGAAGAGCCTTGGCAGACTTTGGGCGTTTTGATGCAGAAACAGTGGTAAGGAATATATATACCCTTTTCTCTGGAAGTGAACTGCCAGTGGCAAAAGAGGGTAAAGAGATCATGGACCTCTATGATCCTGCAACTCCACTGCCATCTTGGTTTACTGAGGATGACCTCAAAACATACTCAAGCCTGTATGAGAAATCAGGATTTGCTTTCCCTATGCAAGTTCCATACATTACTTTTATGAGGTAAATCTTGAAAACAATTGTTTTTGTTATTGCTTTCAAACATTCAGTAAGGATATTCTATCATACAACTTACATGGTCTGAATTATGGATGTTAATTAACAGCCACTGGGGAAAATTGGCGGAGTTATCAGATTATACTATTAAGGTTCCAGTATTTGTGATTATGGGCACCAAAGATTATGTACTGAAATCGCCAGAAATGGAGGATTACATCAAGAGTGATTTCCTGAAATCTGAAGTGCCTAATCTGGAGATCAAGTTTTTCCCAGAAGGGAGCCATTTTGTTCAAGAGCAATTCCCTGAGGAGGTGAATAAACTTGTTCTTGGCTTCCTCAACCAGCAGCTGTAATGCCAAAGAAGTTCAAGATCAGTTATAGTTGCACCAATGGTCATAGCCATATAAATAAGAGTAGTAGCCAGAGTATTTGTTTGTCTTGTGGGTACGCTGTGTATGAACACCATGAGAGCAACAAGTATCAGCCTCATCATAAACACCATGGTCATCACCATTGATGATCATCAATGAAGACAATAAAAATGCACCCATATTGTTAATAAAAAAATTCACGCGATCTGCACAGTCGTGTGTAAAAAATAAGATTACAATTTTCAACGTGTTGTTTATAAGAAGCTTGGATTGATATGTTTATCATCCGTATTCAATGGATCTGTTTTGTTTGAACTTTTGCTGTAATTCAATTGTTTTTTTTAATGTTAAACGTAATGAGTGCAATGTTTACATTATAAAAATATATTTTATATTTTACTAAATGATACTTACATGAACATGCCTTTGATAGTCTTGACATATATATTCCATGAGGTTTCTTACAATGTTCTCTTAGCTTATTGTTCTTATAATGTATGGCCATGCCTTAATGAGATTTGGTTACAGGTCCAGCTGTGCTATTGCTGCATGGCTTTCCTGAAATTTGGTATTCATGGCGTCATCAGATGATTGCCTTGGCAGATGCTGGATTTCATGCAATTGCCCCTGATGACTAACTTCAAGTCATCAAAGCTTCTTACCTCCCAGGTGATGACTATATAAAACCCTTATATCTAACTTTAAGTGTCCTAAGTTTTCATTACCATTCTCACCATTAAAAGTCTCCTCACTAACTATAGATAATATGAAAATTCTCATGGTTACGGTAGCATTTAGAAGAAGTTTAGATTGGTAGTACTACCTAAACATTATTTAAATTTTTTATTTGAATAGAAATTTTAGTTATGAAGTTAAATTGTCATGTTGCATGATCATAAGGTTGTAAATGTTAAATTGTTGATATGTAAGGACTTCGTAAAGTGTATAATAGGTGTTTTTGTTACTAAATTACTAGCCACAAATATAGATTTATCTGAAACACACAATTGGTCACTTTAAAGATCACTCAAATAGCAACACACATGGTGATTGACCATTTTACATTATGACTTATTTATATTATGGCATTCACTTATGTATTTGAAGTTATAATATCTTTTTGTATGATCTTAAGGTTGTACATACTAAATTATTGATATACATAAGGACTTCTTAAAGTGTATAATAGATGTTTTTTATTACTAAATTACAGGCCACAAATATATAGATTTCTCCCAAAAACACAATGGGTCACTTTGAGGGTCACTCAAATAGAGGACACATGATGATCTACCATTTTACATTATAGAGTTTACTTATGCATTTAAAAGTATCACATGTGCAATTTGACATTGACATTTATTTATGTTTATTTTACTTATTCTTAAATGTATATTTGACATTTATTTATATGTTTTCTTTGACATTTTCTTATGTATAGTTAACATTGATTTTGGATTATGTATGTAGAGATTTAACAAGATATCTCCTATTTTTGACATTTACTTATGACTTTTAAGTTTGTTAAAAATTGATATGTAAGATTACATGAAAAAACTCGATGAAATATACATGTATACAATTCTATTATATTAAAAAAAAAGTTACATTTTTTATTCAATTATTGAATTTTCTTTAAATAAAATATTTATGATAAAATATTCATGAACATTAAATAAATTCAATTTGGTAAAATCTAACCTATAGATTTAAGTTTCATCTTTTATGTAAAAGTATGGATATAATTAGTTCCAATAAAAAGTGGCATGGAATAAAAAAAATTGTGTTTTCTAGTTTCATTTTTGTTGTTTGTACATGCATCAAAATAGTTTTAATGGTGGATGATTGACAATACTATGTGTAAGTGTTTAATCTTACACAACCTTTCAAATTTTATGAAGATTTTTTTTTTTTTTATCATTCATGGCACCCATTGATGTTATTTATAGTTATAATTAACACACTTGTCTTTTGAAAACTAATAATTATCTCATGTATTTTTATGGTGATCATAATTCTTGATTCTTAGAGGAAGAGGTAACAAATGACACTAGAATCACTAATCATCTTCTTAGTATTAATATCATTAGTTCTCATCTCCATAATAGTATAATAATCTTTGTTTGAACAAGTATACTTGTTGCCAATGCATTTATAAGGATCAGGATTTGCCAACATCTTAGGAGTGATAAGAGTGCTATTAAAGGAATTACTAGGATGAACTAAAAATAAACATCAAACATATGGAAAAAAGTTTCACCATGCAAGAGAATTGACCATAACATTATATAACCAATTTTGACATAAGAAAATCCTTGCCAAAAATAAAACATTATGAATATCTAATAATAAATTATTGGGAGAAAAAATGACTCAAAGTAAAAAAAAATTTGAGTCATCTTGTATCATAATCAATGAAGACCCAAAGATCATTCAAATAATGAATAGTTATTTGAATTATCCCTTTAAATTTTATAATGGTTTAAGTAATAATTGAAATAATCCATATGTAAATTTATTAAATACTTGGCATTTTGTTGCCTTAATTCTATAACACCTCTATAAAATTAATCTATAGCATTATAAGCTAATCTTGGAAAATTTGAGTAATGTGACCATCAAACCAAAATAGATATACTTGAGGAAATGTATTGTTATCCATTATCTTATAATGGATAAGATTTCTTGTCACTCAAAAAATAATAGATGTGGTGGCATGCAAAAACAACATAATACTAAATAGTAATACAAAAATCTAGAAAAGGATAACATTTATACATAATGAAATAATTTAAGAGAAAACTATTCTAAAAGTAACATTGCCATATAGATTTTACAGGTTCTATATTCAAAATACAAAATTTAATGGTTTTATTTTTTTTCTTTATTTTCTTGAGTCACATAGTACTAAATGGAAGAAAAGGTAAAGAATAATAACTCACATTTATTTTGGAAATGATAATTTTTGCATCATGGCCTTCTAAAGTGGCTCTTTGTTGAGAACAATAGACTTAAATTTAAGATTGCTCTATTGCATTAGCTAAATAATGGGGACCTTTCTTAGCCTAATGTCAAGGGTAGTTTTTATAATGTTCAATGGGGATTTATAGAGGATATGAGTAAGATCAAATTACAAGGAAAGAAATAGGAATAAATAATTAAATATCTTGAAAACTATTTGTAAACTATTAAGGAGGACATTAAGAAGGTGATCGATGTTAGCATAACTACCATAAAAATTTATATTGCTACTATCCATATGCTTCAAGAGGTTTGATTAAGAATAAAGATAGGTCTATTCATATTGGTCCCATTAAAATAAACCGTAGTTAGAATAAGAACATTGTTTAATTATGATTGATGATATGGAAGAGGATTATGTGGCATATCATTTATAGTTTCTCAAATAGGAGTGAGGAAGTTGTAGCTCTTAATTTCTTACCCTCCATTCTATAGGATTCCTATTGTATGCCATTGGTTCTTAGGTTTATTAGAACTTCCTATTTTATTTCAAATACATTCCAACCTTGTTGTATCTCTTGTCCAATTAATAGTTCAGTCGTCTTTTGTAGTGATTATTGTTTATTTTGTTGGTTGTTAAAGGGTTTGGGCCCTCTCAAAACCTCACCTTTCACTTAGTAAAAATATTGATATTTATATTAGTTATCTTTTCCACATTCTCAAATTTACATATTAAAAAGAGTGTCAATTAAATAGCTAAATATTATTTAGGAAAATCACTTAAGTTTTTAGTTTTTAGATTCAAAGTTAGTTGAATAAATTATTGAGTGAATACAATCACATCACATCATGTATATGAAAAATTCATTAAATTTATAATAAATTCACATCATGTAAAATCTAGGGAATTAAATCAAGGTTCTTCTCCACATTTATCATTCAACATCAATTGGTTCACCTCACTCTTCAATAAAAAATAATATTTTTTATGGTCACCACTCTTGTCTCTGGTTATGTTGTCGATATTTTTATGGAATAGGACAAAGAGCCATGCAAGTAGCAATTACTAGGTGGCTACAATAATACATCATGCTATGAGGTTTGTAATTGATAAAATGAACTCTAGTTGAAGGGTTTTAATGTATTTCAAGTATGATCCCTATACTATAACTAAGATTGTGGGAAATAACATTATATCATTTGTTTCTAGTTTTAATGAATTAATCCTCTTTTATGTAATGTAATTAATAATATCTTACACCTATGTTTCCAACCTCTATTATAACAATTAAATATATATAAAAGATTAGGTCATAAATTAAAAAAATTAAAATCATGAATTTAATTTTAGAAGAACATTATTTTGCAATAAGAGACATGTCTTTTTAATTAATCCTTAATGTATAATCAAAGGAATGCCTTGAAATATTTCATCATCATATTTACCATATGTTTCATCATTAACTAATAGCACCATATTTTTTTCACTAACATAACTATGTTGTTGGATCTTGTGATTCTCATTATTTTCTAGCATGCATTCACAACAAAAGAAATAAAAATTGTTAGATTAAACAAATATTTACCTAATTAATTGCTTAACTACTTAGGTCCCTTTCACTCTAGCTACTTAAGATTACTTAGGTAATATTATTTTTTGTACTTCAAGTCATATGATGAGGACACATTTCATGATCTCCTCTTATCCTCAGGTGGTTTCTCTAGGGTTGTTTTTTTTCTTTCCTTGTATAAGGATTCATTATTATAATTTTATATGCAATGCGCATAATGATTCATTTCTTTTATGGATCAATCAAATTTTTTTTTCTCTAGATTTTTTAATCTCTTTGTGTGATAGGTGTTTGATTACAAATGATCCTTGAGAGTTGTAGGGTTGAGGAATCAACTCCAACATGGTATTAGAGATCCATATTTGTAATTCCCTATCCTTGCTTAGAGATCTAGCCTTAGGGAAAAAATGGTACATCGTGGAGCCAAAAACCTCACCATAGAATCCAACAGTCCCAAAAATTTAAGATCACTTGTCGAAACGTTGAAATTAGAGCACCTAAAATTTTTAAAAAATATTTTAGAGGGCACAAGATTCGAGGTTAAGATTTATGGATACAACTATACAAATCCATATAGGTCATACAATCATAGTACCCTCCTACATCAACATCTATGATTTCTAAAAAAAATTACATTTTCTTCATTGTTCATGTGTTTTCAAGTGGTATTTTTGGTTGCAAAAACATCATATTTTTATTTTGGTGGTGATTGCATATTCATTGGTGCAATCAAGGCTTTTTAAAGGTAATGGAGGTTTTTCTTCATGAATAATTTTTTTCCAGTGACATTATTTTTTAATAGTTGGTAGTAAGTGACCCCATTTTCCGACCACTCCCAACTACTAGCATTGCCCTTATGACTATGGCACTTAACACTATTGGTGGCAGGCCTTAAATTTTTTTTTGGAGCCCATGAAACTATTTTTAGCTTGGCTTAATGGTTTGTGTTGTGTGTTGGTTGTTTTTCATCAATCTAGGAAATTCTTGTCAACAAAGGGTGGCTTATAGGTAACCAAAATGGTTTCATTACTCTTGAGTAGGTTTTCAACCAAATCTAGCAATTCCCAGTGACTCCAAGGAATATTCCATCATAAAACAACATTATTTATTCTTACAGTTTTTTAGCCATGGAATTTTTCTTGACACATGTAGAAAATATTCTAGTGACTAGTAGAGTATTCTAGTTCTCACATTAGTGTGACATCAATATGATGTTGGCAATATTTCTTTCCTACATACTTTGAAACCCTAGTTTTTTCATAAAGCAACCTTTTTTTGTCACACCCCGTCTTTTTATTACTAATTTACTTTTTCCTTCATAGGTAAAATGGATGATAGATGCAATCATGATTTTGATATGCTTGCTAAAATAATAGAATATTGAAATAGGTATTATGTGAAAGTGTTGATAAATGCTAAATGTGGCTTTGAAAGAGTAAATATGTTTACATTGTTGAAGAACATGTATTTCTATATGAATATGTTAAAGTTTTAAGATGCATGTGGATTATTATGAATGTCTAACTACCTTGGTGTTGTACTAAGCTAGTTGCAGGGACATGTACAGTCCTTCGAAAGGGAGGGGAAGTATCACTAAGGAGAAGTGATTGGTCGGGTAACCCTAAATAAAACCTAACTAAGCTTACATACACTCATGACCTAGACTTGGTTTAGAAGAGTCGAGTTAGTTTGGATTCAACAAGTGAACCCTTCGTCTTAGTCTTGGATTATTGGAATTAGTTGGTTGACTTGATTGATTAGGGTTTTGGTTATGATCATCTTTGAATGTTCATTTTTGTGGTTGTCAAGTGGATATCTTCTTTATATGTTTATGTGTATGTCTTTGTCGATAAGTAAATATACATCAAATACATATATGTATATATGTTTGAGTGGCAACTCATGCATATGATTAACATAGTATGGATAAGGATATCAATTGCACATATGTATATATGTACACATTTAATGTATCTACTTGCCAACAAAGATGAACATATATTTGACTAAATGTTAGTTAATATTAAATGCTTATGTATGTATGTATATATATATATATGCATGTATTTGATAATGCATACGTATATACGTATATGTATTAGTATATGAAAATCATTTGCATTAAATATGTTTTAGATAAACAAATAAATATGATTATAGTTATGACAATTAATATTGTCGACAATTTTGAGGATATATATATATATATAATATGATTGGTGGTCAGTGAATATTTTAAGTGTTTTATATAGCACTCATATGAAACACATATGTGAGTAATAAGAGGCTTGATTAAATGCCATACTATGTAGATTGAAAGTGCTTTATAAGGAACCTTTGCACATGTAGTATTCAATACACATAGGGAGAAGATATTTATATAAACCAATAGCTAAGTGCATAAGCATTGATTCTCCTTTTTAAAAAGCAACATTATATTATGGAGGGCGCATGAGTTTGGCCATCAAAGGAAACACAATGCTTATGGAAGTATAAGTACTATTTTAAGTATGCAACAAACAATGCATACATAGTATGGAAGTGCATGAAATAGTGAAGGGCACAACTAATCAAAACATAAATACAACGCATAGGTAGTATTTGAGGCCAATTTGTATATATATTATGCAAAGTATTTAGAGGCCGATCTATGCAAGTATGTGAAAAATATAAAGGCTGATATGAAGTAATAAGCCATGGTTGATATCATACAAGATGCATCACTATTTTGTAAGAGACACATTATTTCTACCTTTGAACACATTTATCCAAAGATATAAGGCAATGGAAATATTAAAGCTTGTTGTATAAAGTGATTTGAACGCATGATAAAATGAATAATCAACAAGAAACATGCTTGGTCAAAGCACAAGCTTGAACGCTATTATAGAGGAGTCAAATCATCTTTTCTTTGTCAAAAGAATAGACCATGACTAAGTTGAAACGGGATATGTGTTGCTAGTTTAAAGTGGGTTGTTTCATTGAGATAAACCACACCAAAAGAATAGGAAGATGGTTGTTACATGGCGCCAATATATGAAAACTCTCTTTTGTAGAAGTCTATCTTGTTTGCAAGTTGATTCTCATATTTTAGGCATGTGCATATTTGAATTAGTCTTGAGTTATTGTCAAGCAAAGGGGGTCAATCTATAGAATACCAAGTTGATTTTGCACTTAGGTTTTTGCCACCTTTTTGGTGTGAGAGGTGAGTCATTCAAAATTTTAGAGTGGTGTCAACTGGCACACCTTTTCTTTTGGCATAAATGTCTCAATATTCTGTATAAATAGATGGGCTAGCTCTCTCATTTTAGATGCACATTTCGGCAAGGTTATTTTTGTTGTAAATATTCTGAGAATTATATTTTGTGAGAGCTTAGAGTTACTTTGTTAGAGCATAGAGTTATCTTGTGTGCCTAGAGGAAGAGGATATAGTGAAGTATTTCTTTGAGTAGATAAAGTGAAGCTATCAAGCTACCATTGGAAGGTTGAGAATCAAGTTAGTTAATTGGATCAAGCATATTATAGGAATGAGGATCTAATCTTCTTTTACTATATGGTCTCGTGGGGAGGCTTGGGCTTCTATTTTCATGGATTAAGTAGTCCCATGAAACAAAAAAAATTATGCTATAGGATTAATTTGAATCTTTTCTTGAAAAATAGCAACCCCTACCTTTTAGGACTACAAATTTTAGTGGATTGCCTTGATCTTTCTAAGAGGTTGACAAGGTTCCTTTCGATGCTTCTTCCCCATCAGAGACTATTGGTATCCCTTCACATTCAGTGATTCCTTGTACAGAGTCATTGATTGAGGCTTCCACTATCATCATCCATCAGGACACATTCCATTTTTCAGACTTGGCATCACAGGATGGCTTTGTTTCAGGAATCATTGACTTGGCTACTTCTACAGGTTTGGAGAACATTCTTGAGGGGGTATCACTCCTCTATTTAGCAATTTCATATCCGAGACTTCCTCCCTATCATTCCATTCAGGACTTGAAGTTTCTTCAACATCTACCATTAGATTTGCTTCAGACTTCCTTCAGTGGTTTTGAGGACACTTCATTCAGGGGGGGCTATCAAGTCTCCATGTCATATTCATTCCATCTTTGTCTTTGGATATTATTTAGCATCAGTTTCTGCATCGTCCTAATTTGTCACCCTCTTCATTGATTGTGGCATCTTCATCATCAGGAAAGGAGACATTTGAGCAGAGTTCAAAGACACCATCGACATCCACCTTCATCCTTCCTTCCTTCAATTCCTATCCAGAATGGGAAGCATCTTTTCACCTGCATTTGGTTATGTTTCTTCCAAAAGGGAGACAAGTTGTTTGTCAGCATTGGATCTTGTTTTGTCTTTAGACACTTACCTTTCTTGCAGGTGATCTTATCTTCTGGGGGGGCTATATAGTCTCTCTCTATTGTATCCATGTGACATATGGTGTCCTTGGGGGGTATGTGGGAGTCCTCCATCCTTCCCATCCTATCTCACATTTTCTACATTTTCATCTCCTTTTTGGAGAGGGGTTTTGTTCCCACTGGGTTTTCCCCTTTTCTCTAGTTGTGGGAGATTTTCTGCATCTTCATGTACATGGGTACCTAACATGGCCTCGTAGCTGGGACCCATCATCATCATCATCATCTTGCATAATCATTGTATTTTCCTCCTTAAGTTGAACTTATGGGGGGGGGTTAGTGTAATTAATTAATTATTACACTAGCATAAGTTAACTTAGGTCTTGCATTTAATTAATTAAGTCCTAGGTTGCATTATTAAATAAATCATTTAATAAATACAGACATATTCACTTCCTTGTTTGGTGGCATAAGATTCCTTCTAGAAGATGAGTTTTCCTTCTATAACTTATCTCAACATTTAATAATCATCTAGATAGGGTTCACATGTTGTCACATGTTGTTAGATCAAGACACATGACAACATCTCATGCATCGTAGGTTTTCATTCTTGCCTATATAATCAGGGATCTTGTCCATTTGTAACATATCCAATATCAATATCATATCAATAGAATCTCTGTTGTGCATGCCTAGTTGCAACACTTTTCTTTGTGGTTGATCATCTTTCTTGGTTCAAAGGTCCTCCATTGAAGATTGCAACTTCAAGGACTATGCATCCATAATCTCAACAGACATCTTTTCTGCCCAGTGCCACCAATAAGGGAGGAAAATCCACCTCACACATGTCAGGAGGTTGAGGTCTGAGAGAGTTATTAGAGGGATGATCTCTATTGTTGTGGCATTTGATGAGAAGTGAGACACCAATAAACATCACTTATTATTTATTTTGAATTGATTATACAAAATAAAAAAACTCATGAGACCACCATCTTAAACTTAATTTATACTATTAAATTTATAAATTGAATTTTTAAAATATTCCCAAAACATCTAAACATCACCCAAAATTTAAGAAGCCCTCTCCATGGGACCACCCTAACCTAATCCTTACCGAGTTCAACGAGTTCAACAATATTTTGAGCTGCCCTAACAATTGTGGACTTTCACATTTTTTTATATACGATAGATGTGGACAAAATATACAAGATTCCTTACCACGTCTTCTGTCGATCACTGACAAAACCTTACAAACCCTCTCCCAACACCAGCTTTTCTTCACCCCCGAACATGGAGAAAATACAACACAAACATGTTGATGTTGGGGAACTGAAATTACATGTTGCAGAGATTGGATCAGGTATTTCTCGCCCTTTATTCAAGGTTTCTTATAATGTGCTCGTATCTTATTCTTCTTATAATGTATGGCCATGCCTTAAGGAGATTTGGTTACAGGTCCAGCTATGTTGTTGCTGCATGGCTTTCCTGAAATTTGGTATTCATGGCGTCATCAGATGATCGCCTTAGCAGATGCAGGATTTCATGCAATTGCCCCGGATTTCAGGGGTTATGGACTTTTTGATCAGCCTTCCCAAATAGAGAAAGGCAACTACGTAGATCTTGCAGAGGACATGGCCGGCCTTCTTGATGCCTTTGGCATTCAGAAAGTCAGTATCCAAAACTTTATTCAATGAGTTTATAGGCCCTTGGTAATCTAGAATCCCCAACTCATATCGAAAATGCCCGTGTCTATGAATTTTATAGGTATTTGTTGTGGCCAAGGATTTTGGAGCATCGATTGCATATTACTTGTATCTCCTCTACCCTGAGCGAGTGAGAGGCATTGTCACATTGGGCGCACCGTATTTGAGACCAGGCCTTAAAACTGTTCGGTTGGATTTGTTTCCAGAAGGATTTTATATTAGACATTGGAAGGTCTCTTTCACTTTCCCTATTTCTGCCACTTAATGTCAGCCCTTAAATTGGCTTGTTTACTGATGGATTTTCTTTTGGGGTTTATAATAGGAGCCCGGAAGAGCCTTGGAAGACTTTGGGCATTTTGATGCAGAAACAGTGGTAAGGAATATATATACCCTTTTCTCTGGAAGTGAACTGCCAGTGGCAAAAGAGGGTAAAGAGATCATGGACCTGTATGATCCTGCAACTCCACTGCCCTCTTGGTTTACTAAGGATGACCTCAAAACATACTCAAGTCTGTATGAGAAATCAGGATTTGCTTTCCCTATTCAAGTTCCATACATTGCTTTTATGAGGTAAATCTTGAAAACAATTGTTTTTGTTATGACTTTGAAACATTCAGTAAGGATATTCTATCATACAGCTTATATGCTCTGCACTTTGGATGTTAATTTGCAATACAGCAACTGGGGTAAATTGGCTGAGTTAACAGATTATACTATTAAAGTTCCAGCACTTCTAGTAATGGGTACCAAAGATTATGTACTTAAATTTCCAGGGATGGAGGATTATATCAACAGTGATGTCCTGAAATCTCAAGTGCCCAATCTGGCGATCAAGTTTTTCCCAGAAGGGAGCCATTTTGTTCAAGAGCAATTCCCTGAGGAGGTGAATAAGCTTGTTCTTGGCTTCCTCAACCAGCAGCTGTAATGCCATAGCCAAAGAAATAAAGAGTAATAGCCATAGAAATAAAGAGTAATAGCCAAAGTATTAGTTGTCTTGTGAAAAGGGATTACTTTAAATAACTATGATCTTTGATTTTGAGCTGGGCAATTTTCTGTGTCATGGATGCTGAAACATAGAATGCATTATTAGTCAATTGAATTTGCTGTCAAGTTTCAAAGAAACTTAACAATACAAGAAGTCTAAGGTGAATACTGTACAGCAGATAATTATATGGTAAAAGCTCTGAAATAGAGTAAGGGGCTAAAAGGAATCATATGTTCCAGAATTCCTAGTAATAATAGCATTTGGAAAAAAACAAGACAAAATCGCTCTGTGATATTCATCAACTTTATTTAATTTTTATTCTTGCTAACAACAAATATATGCTGAATTTTCTTTGAATAAGAGATGTGTCAGCAAAACCTTATGGATTTCATCTTTTGTCATTTTTTAAACAAGTGGTATAATTTAAATGTTAAGTTATGAAATTTGTTAATTTTTATTTAGTTAATAGAATAATTTAATATATTGATAAGTGATATATTCTTGTTTTAAGTTTAGTTTTTTTTTTTTTTTAAATTTTGATTTTTAAATATTTTTATGTATTTAATTTAATTTGATTTTTATTTGCATCTATTTATTTTATTATTAGCACACATTTTTATATATTTCTCTTGATTTCAAGATTGATATCTTTATATTGTGGATCAATCTTGAGTGTCAAATGATCAACTTCAAAATTCAAAATTTTAAAATCAAATATTCTAGTTTTTGCCCTTTCCATTAACCATTGGGATTTAGGTTGACACACATTTGTGTGACTTATTATTATGTATTGCTATTTAAGTTATTTAATGTGCAATTAATTCACATGGGATTACAAAGACAAATCATTAGAGCACACTTTGATATTCTAACTTGGAGAAATAATACATCTCCATATAGGTCATCTAAATACTTGACAATATCATCTTCAAATCTTCAATCCAAGCTATAAAGTTAGCCCATCAAAGGGGTTTACCTAGAAGGACTTCACGTTAGCAATCAAACAACTTCCCTCAAGTTATTTTTAATTGTTTATCCTTGCAAGAGTCCAAATATCAAATATTAGAGTGATCATGTTTTGGAAGACTATAGTCTACCAAAGCATTTTCTTGGGTTATAGTGAAATCCAATGGATTATATCACTTCTATAGAGTTTGGATTTGACCTTGAGCGGCTCCAACTTGACGACTAGTATTTTTACAATTATATAGAGCCTAAGACATTGAGTAGACTACAAACATTTATTTTTTGTAACTAGATGATTATACTCTATGGCATCAATACTATTCATCACTATTCCCAAAGCTAAGTGCCTTACCCCTTCTCATTTATTTATTGAAAGAGGCTTTAATGTTGTTTGGGTTTAAAATTAGGAGTTTAGAATGGTATTTCTTTCCAAACATGTATTTACAGAATGATTTGTTTTTCGGATTTGTGATCTTGATTTTTGAGAATCAAACTTCATAATTTTCCTTTTCCTATTGTATATAGCTTTTGGTTTTGATTGCATAAGTTTTTTCAATGGAATTTCTACCCAACATCAAACTAATGAAATTGAACCAGATCTATTGATATCACACTAATTATTTGATTTAAATCATGTCTTTGAGCCACAATAACTTTTAGTACCAGTTTAAGTGCAAAGGTCCAAATTCCTCTTGTGTTAACCATGAGTTATGTGTGCAATGAGCAATTAACAAACTCCTCATTATCTGTAAAGGGCTTTGCAGATTTTGCTCTAAATTTCCTGTATTAACCCCTTAGGAAATTGACAAACACCCGATGTGTGAACTGATTATACGTTGTTATAATTTTCCGGTGGTTTATTTGATTTGAAGGGAGCTCATTTTGAATGTCAATTCAGGTAAACCACATGGGATGCTTGCGCACACAAAATAAACAATGTTGATGACCTGTGAAGTGTCCTGGCTGTGGTGTATAACTTTTGCAGATATTTTGTTTTGGATGGTTGGTTTGTTGAATGCACTTTTCAGACACGACAATTATAGTGATTTCATATAGTGAAGATAGTCATTGCTGAAAGCCAATAAAGTATACACACTAATACATGCAATAGATGTTTGAGATTGTATTCTTCATTTAGCAGCAATAATTAACAGTGCCCTAGCAAACACATTACATACTCATTCCCAGCAATACTAACTTCAGAAATATCATCATGTTGTAACAACCATAGGTTAAGCTATTTTCTGTTAATACAGTCTTCACAAAATACACCAGCAATTCCACATATTTTGTTTGGAAATATATGATACTTCCCCTAAGCGTAGGAAAGCATAACCAAGCTCAGAATACACAAGAAATGCAAAGAGTACCCAGACCTGAGTTGGTAGCTTGAAATCGAGTTGCACAATGAAGAACACATCTTAGCAATAACCCAAATTTATTTGCAGCGACTGGAAATCTTCCTTTGACCTTTGAATCTCTTGGTGGATGTTGTTTTCAGCCTGGTTCTCACCCAACACCACTTCTTACAGCCCCTTACAATAACCACAGCCAAGAAGAAGATTAGAAAATGAAGCGCTTATCTTATGGACAAACACGTCTTGAATATTCTGTCCATATTTCATCAAGCTCGACTATAACTTGTAATATACGTTTGTGGAAGAGGCGTCCTGAGATTCCACAAGAAGATACGCCTTCAAATTGCCAAAATGCTCACCAAGATTCGTCACACACAGCCACGACCCAGCTGGTAAACTTCAGAAGCCGCTCAAACCAAGGACCCACATTCCTTTTCTTCCATTTATCTTCAAAATATCCGGGTTCAATACTTACAAAATGATTCTTATGTTTGGTAAGGGCGGCGCCTAAAGATCTCACATGATGAGACGCCTTCAAAATCCAAGTACAAAGCCCCGAGTCTGATCCACGCAGGCAACAAAACCTTCAAGGAGAAAACGCGAAAATCTGATGTCTTCTTGTGCTAACAAACTTCGAACCTATTCCAGCTAGGGATGGTCTCACACATCCGAAACTGGTTGAGACGGTCTTAAAACCTTAAGCAGGAACTCGTGTTCTTCCCGTGAGGAGAGAGATGCATGTTTTTCAAAAGTGCGAATGAATCTTTCATGTTTCTCTTTTGTATTCTTTCATTCAAAAGAAACTCGTGACTTTAAGCAAAAAGAAGTTTTAATATTTCAATAAGAAGATAGAAGTGACTTATTTTTATAATGTGATGTTCAAAATATATTATAAGCCACTTGAATAATACTTCCACAAAGTCACTTAAGAGCGATTTAATTAATTGCTCATTATCGCCTTTAAATATTTAAGTGAAACTAAGACAATAAATTTAGCAATTAAATAAGTGATTCCCTTAACTTGACATTAGCCTCGGGAATTAAAAGGCTAAGCGACCCTTCAACGGCTACTGAGAGGGGGACATTACATTATCACTATTTGATCCATCTGTTTCTACCATTTCTTCTCTATAGTATGTAGATGTATAGGAAAAATCATAATATTTTTAGGAGAATAAAATTTAAATTCTTGTAGCTAATCGAAAAAATAAAGGATGTAGACAAACAAACCCAAAAATCCCACGTTGCTCGAGTTGAGGTGGACTTTATTGCTCAAATGCCTATTCCTTTCTATTTTTCATTAGAGACATGTAACAGTTTGTTGGAAAATCTGAAGTTGGTAAGGTGATTGTTGATTTGCAATTTCTCTTCCCTTGAGTGATATGCATTTTTATTGATCTGTATAGGATCTAGACTAATTGCGAATATGAATGCTTAATTATAACAACTTAACGGAAATTCAATTTATGCATACATTAACGAAATTATGTATTAAAAGAAATACCGAAGGTGGAAAACAAAATTGAGAAATAAGTAGAGAGAGAAAGTGCAAATGATTTGATGACGGAGTTCGCCACAAAAGTGACTACGTCTCCGGGTCTGCTCCAATAGAGTGAGACCGATCCGATTAACTCCAAAAAATCAATTACAAAAGCACCACAACCATTCTTCAAGCACTTCGACAGCGTAACAACGCTCTGACGTACAATAATGGCTCAAAGAATCTCCACAAGAGAATCTCCCTGTTTCTCCAAACACCTAGACTTGAAAAATCTCCATCGCTCCTAAGAGCATACCTCCCCCTTTTATACACAAAAATTAGCTTAATTAGGCTTAACAAATGAAATAAATGAATAACTCCCCTTAGCCTGAGTATTCCACTCATATACAACTTCTCTTGTCATTTAGAACCACTTTTGTTTTAGTGGTTAGGGGCTTTTACAATAAAAACAAGTCATTTTGTTAAGGCCTCGGCCAAATAACACATCAAAAGAAAATAGACCCTACAATAAGTTAAACATTCGTCGATGGTCTGCCGGTAGCTATGCATTTTAGGAGCCACATGGTCGGGGGTTCCAAGCCCGCCGGCCATTGTTTTGTCCACATATCACACCAAGGAATTAACAAAAGAAACCGGGCTGTAGTTAAAGAACAAGCAACAGTGTAACGGTTAGCCCGTTGGCTTGCCCGGAACAGGTCACGGGGTCGAGCCCCATAACAAACCTTTTACCAACCAAACAAACTCGCTGACCAAAATGGAGGGAAGAAACCGAGCCACGTGTTGCACCAGGAGGGTGCCACCTGGTAGATGCTCATTCACCGAGGATGACACGTCATTGCTGACTTGACCGCTGACGAGGCCGATGACTTGTCTACCAACTAAGATGCCACGATGTACGGATGGACACGTGTCAACCTTTGATTGGTCTGTACAATCCAAATCAACTACCAAATGTCACGCTTAGATTTGTCCATTTGTATTCCGTACGGTATAGATTGACTGATGATGTCACTTGTTGTACCATCAAGTCAACCGAACTTTGACTGCTAATATCTCGAGCATACGATGTCGAATTTCGATGAAACGAATATTGCCGGAATCGTCTCGATGAGCCCTTCGATTTGATGCCATTTTCGTCAATTTTTGAGATGATCATTTTTTTTCACTTCATGGACAACCCCTGATGGCAGTTTGACCCAAGGTTTGACTGGCCATAACTTGTGCAAACGAACTCCTTTTTGCTCCGTTCAAGTTGTGTTGGAATCAGGACGTCGAGATCTTTCTGATGGTGCTAAAATATGGAGTATTGGAGACATTTCAATTTTTAGTGAAAATATCCCTTGGAACAGGCCTCCCCATTGGAGAACTTTTGGACCTCCAAAAATGGCATTATTCAAACATTGAGTGAGGACTTGGCCTCCCCACTTGTCCTGTATCATCTGTACATCTATATACTTGGCTCACAAGCACAATGAAGACTGCAACATTGTTGAACATAAACATCATTCTATCACTTCCATAAGCATCTACATCAACTGTCGTAGCCACTAACCAACAAGCATTGACTAGCATCAAGCTGAACAACAATGCAGAGATCAACAACACATCGATCCTTTACAACAGAAACATTTTTACCCAAGGATCCATCAATGCTTTCAATCACCATTCCCTCATGCTGTACTGTGGGTGCATCCTGCGACATCTGACCCTGGTTAGCTACTCCAAGTTCCTGTCTAGAACCACCTGTGCTGACAGACATAAGAGTTAAATCTTTACTTGCATTAATCACCCTCTTTAATTGCCCTGTGTTTGTAAAAGAACGATCAGTCTTAATCCTGTGAGAATGTACAATATACTGAATGCCATCTTTAAACAAATGATAATGATTCTTTTCCCTGTAGAAAATAGCTTTTCGATCATATAGATAAGGGCTACCCAAAACTATCCCATAGATATCTAGTGGAACCACATCAAACTGTACTTCATCCACAAACTTACTAGTGATTGCGAATTATAAAGTGCATTATCTTGTTACTTGCAATTTACCATTCTCACAAATCCAACCTAGTGGATAAGGTTTCTTATGCAATGTAGTTTTCAATCCCAAGCTTCTTACAAAATCTTCAGAAATTAAGTTAACTTGAGAACCACTATCTATGAGTTCATCAATTTTAATGTTCTTAGCAACAACCCTTAAATGAAATAGCTCATTCCTTTTCTTATCTTTAGAGACATCATTAACTTTAGAAGTAGAAGCACAACTATCAAAGGAAACACTGGAATTAGGATCTTTACCTTTCATACCCATAGCTGTTATCTTAGTTTCATCATCGAATCGGAACCAAGATCCATAACAACATTTGTGGCTTTCTCCTTACCCTTTTGTTTCTGATTCTATCTTTGAGCCCACTTAGGCTTCAATTTGGGATGCAACTTCCAACAATGATCTTCATCATGACCCTTCCTGTCACAATGAGAGCAAGAAAGCTTGTCATCCTTCTTGACTGTAGCTGCTTCTTTCCTTTCCTTGTCTCTGCAACTTTAGAAGATTTCTTAACAGAGTCATCATTATCAATGAATGAACCCTTTCCCTCTTGACTCTAAGTGTGTAGCCTGAACGACACTTCATCCAAATTACAAGGGTTCAATACCAAAATGGAATGTCTAAGATATGAATGAAGACCTCCTATGTACTTTAACAAAGTATCCTGGGTGTACAAAGGTACATTTAATGCAATAGCCTTCTTTCTAAATTCATGGGTGTACTCTTGGACAGTTTGACCTTTCCCTTGCCTAAACATTTTCCAGTCCATCATTAACTATTGCATATGTCCTAGGGGATAAAACTGCTTCTTAAGAGCATTAACAAACTCTGCCCAAGTTAAATTGACCCTACCATATTGTGAAATTTCTACCTTAGTCTTACTCTCCCACCAAGTTAAAGCTGTCCCTCCTAACCGAAGAGTAGCTAATTGGATCCTATCAACATCATCTAATAGGTTTTGGACTCTACAATAGACTTCAACTTGTTGAATCCAATCATCCAATTTTTCAGCATCTAATTCACCATAATACTTTGGTAAGTCAAATTTTACATCCAATTTGATCTTAGGCTTATACCCACTCTTGAAAGGATTAAAAGAAATAGAATGAGGAGAAGATGGAGAAGAAGGATGTAGACAAACAAACCCAAAAATCCCACGTTGCTCGAGTTGAGGTGGACTTTATTGCTCAAATGCCTATTCCTTTCTATTTTTCATTAGAGACATGTAACAATTTGTTGGAAAATTTGAAGTTGGTAAAGTGATTGTTGATTTGCAATTTCTCTTCCCTTGAGTGATATGCATTCTTATGCATTTCATTTCATCGCATTCAATGGAACATTTATTCACTATACTTTCTCAATTGTACAAACCATTCCACCTTCAACTGTTCCATACTTAATTGCCAAGATGCTTTCTTCTCCAATGAAGAAACATAATGTATCAAAAAAATGACTCTTTCATTATCTAGAGCATCATAACTTTAAAAATACTTTGGTTGATATCATCATGTAATATACTAGAGATCTTAATGTAATTAAGAGTATTAAGAGTCTCCCAATGATCTTTGCTGAAGTTTCCATAAGGCTGCCTACCAAAGACTTTTACAAGCTTTTAAGAAATTTTCAACGAGCCTCAAATCCATCCCTTGGAGATGTTGTAAGAAAGCATAGAGCTGCCAAAGATCTAGGGACTTCAAATTCCTTAGCAATGACAAAATCAAAGTACTTTGTCCAATCAAATTCTTGAATCACATGTTATCCTTAGTGGGCAATAGATCATTCAAGTGGTCCACATGATCAACATCATGTAGAAAGATGAACATCCCTCAAGATCTCAAGCAACTTCCAAATTACCTTCCCCTCTTCTATGTTGTCAATTGATACACTTCTAAATCCAAGGTTATCCAAGAGATTTTTCTTCTTGGTGTGCAACAACTCTAACATGTAATATAAGGCTATATATTTGGTACACTTTTAGCTCAAATTCTTTGTTATTTTTTTCTTTAAACTATTACTTTTAATTAATTATTTCTGTAGTTTTGTTCATGGAAGATTGCCATATGAGAACCTTAAAAGGATCCAATTTTATTAAAAAAAATTAACCTCTAAATTTTCTTTGATGACAGTCTTAGAAATATAGCAACAGGAAAACATGTGGGCTTGCATATTGTTTTGGTAAGATTATTTGACATGCTTTTATTCAGTTATATAAATTTGATGTGGTTTTTGGATGTCTTAACAGGTTGGCACTCCAATTTGGATAGAGGGAGTAGGCTTCACACTTGAAAGCATTCAAAATATAAAGAAATCCTTGATTAATATTTAAGAGGAAAATGAGAACTTTTAAAATGTTGAGCACTTAGGAAGAGTAGTTATTATTGAAATTGTTGTAAATGCATAAAATATCTCATTGTAGAGAATGGATCATTGTCATTTAGGGTTTTTATCTTCCTATTAGAGGACCATCTTCCTCATTTCTATGATCTTGAATTGTATAAAATCATTGGGGATGTCAACCCTTCCATGTAGCATAGATTTTTACTTCTATTCTATGTAAAATTGATGTTTTCAATAGATAAACTTTTCATGTACAAAATTTTATGCTCTTGAAGAATAGATCAAATGCATCTTGTCCTATCAACTTTATGTTCTCCCTAAAGAATTTCACTACATGGTGGCCAAATGTTTTTTCTTTTAATAAAACAAAATTGCTTAAAAGTTTTGAATTAGTTGGTTGTGCTCTTGATAGAGTTTGTAGTGTTATTACTAAAAGAAAAGTATGCACTTGAAATTATAAGATAGTTTGTAGTGCTATTCCTAAAACCAAAGTATACACTTGAAATTTTGCAACTACTAAATGACAAGTAAAAGAAAAAATAAGTGCTACATAACAAGTAAACAAAGATATTTTGAAATAAAAGTCCATAGCATAAAGAAGAAAGCACATGGGTAATAATGGAAAAATAGAAGACTTAGAGCATAGAAATGTTACGATGTAGGTAATATTATTGTCCTATATTAGCATCTAAAGCAACATGAAACCATTGGTGAAAGAATAGAGATAGTCTCAATGTCACGCACTAGTATCCAAAGCATTATGAAAAAATTGAAATTCTAAAATGTTGGATTCACAAGATAGCGGTAATTTTTTATTTTATGCATCATCCTCAAAATATACAAATATGCACTCAAAACATACCTAGATGGTTATAAATCACCTAAAGTATTAATAATATGTGTATACTTTAACACAAAGTATATGTAACAGGTAGGCAATAACATTTGTATTATTGACGAAAGATGTGCCACAAATTTTTTGGGTTCATCTACCAAATTAATGTCATCATATGAACAAGGGGTACATCACTAGAATATAGTGACGACACACTATCCCTTGTTAGTTATTTCTAATGTTGGAAAACATACTGTCCCCTATTAGTTATTTCTAGACATCTTACATTCTAATGATGTCCCCTATCCACTTTTCCTACACAGGGGACAATGTGTTTTCCAACACTGCAAACAATGTGAGCATTTTTTGTTCCAATCATATCAAAAAATTGAAATGTCATTTTCACTGTAACCAAAGAGTTGTTCTAAAATTTGAAGGTGGACTTCATTACATAAATGACAAGGGACAGTGTGTTTTCCAACAAGGAAATAACTAATTGGAAATAACTCACAGGGGACAGTGTGTTTTCCAACATTATTTGCAGTGTTGGAAGAAACGCTGTCCCTTGTAGAAGTAATTGACAAGGGATAGTGTGTTTTCCAACACTACAAATAATGTTGGAAAACACATTGTCACTTGTTAGTTATTTCCCTATTGGAAAGCACACTGTCATTTTTTTGTTCCCTCTTGGAAAACACATAGTGTCATTTTTTTGTTCCCTATTGGAAAACACACTATCCCCTATTAGTTATTTCCAATGTTGGAAAACACACTGTCCCATGTTGTCAGGGACAATGTGTTTTCCAACAGTGTTTTTTTAAATAGGGGAAAGTGTGTTTTCCAACATTATTTATAGTTTTGGAAAACACACTATCCCTTGTGGAAATAATTGACAAGGGACAGTGTGTTTTCCAACATTGCAAATAATGTTGGAAAACACACTATTCCCTATTTGTTATTTCCAATTAGTTAGTTTCCTATTGGAAAACACACTGTCCCATGTTGGAAAATACATAGTGTCATTTTTTGTTCCCTGTTGGAAAACAAACTATCCCCTATTAGTTATTTCCCCTATTGGAAAACACACTGTCCCTTGTTAGTTATTTCTAGACATCTTGCATTCTAATGATGTCCCCTATCCACTTTTCCTACACAGGGGATAGTGTGTTTTCCAACTCTACAAAGAATGTGAGAATTTTTCCTACATAGGGGGAAATGTGTTCCAACACTACAAATTCATAAGGAAATAATTGACAAGGGACAATGTGTTTTCCAACACTAAAAATAATGTGAACATTTTTCGTTCCCTGTTGGAAAACACACTATCCCCTGTTAGTTATTTCCAATGTTCTAAAATTTGAAGGTGGAATTCATTACATAACTGACAAGGGATAGTGTGTTTTCCAACATTACAAATTCATAAGGAAATAATTGACAAGAGATAGTGTGTTTTCTAACACTACAAATAATGTGAGATTTTTTTTGTTCCAATCATATCAAGAAAGTGAAAAACACACTGCCCCCTGTCAAGGGATAGTTGGAAATTTGATTTTTACTGTAACCAAAGAGTTGTTCTAAAATTTGAAGGTGGAATTCATACATAACTAAAAAGGGACAGTGTGTTTTCCAACACAACAAATTCATAAGGAAATTATTGACAAGGGACAATGTGTTTTCCAAAACGGCAAATAATGTGAGATTTTTTTGTTCCAATCAAATGAAGAAAGTGAAATTCTAGTTTTACTGTACCAAAGAGTTGTAGATGGAGAGTGAGAGATAGAGAGACCTAAGACGAAGATTGATAGTGAGAGACAAAGAGACCTGAGAGGGAGAGAGAGAAATACATGAGAGGGAGATGGAGAGTGAGAGAGCGAGACTTGAGAGGGAGATAGGAAGTGGTAGGGTGGGAGGGATACGAGGGAGAGAAAGAGGGAAGGAGAGATTATGGCTTATATAATAAGAGATTGTTGTATTTGGCATTTAGTATAACATTGTCTTCATTCTTAGATGCATATTAGCCTAAAATAAGGGAGACATGGAGAGGTAGGTAGAGAGAGCTAAGGTTGAAGGAATAGAGGGAGAGGTAGGTAGAGAGAGTGAGGAAAAGATGCAACACAATTTTTTTCCTCATCTCCATTGCTCTTACCTATTAACACCCCCTACTATTCATTGTCATGATCTTCTAACATTTTTTCATATCTTTTACTAGAATCTTTAGATCAGTTGCTCCCTCATCAACCCTTAGGATAGAAACATCCCTTTCTTGGATAGAGTTTTTAATGTCTTGAATACTTTTATGTAGCTTTGTAGCCAGTTTTTTCTCAGCTTTGAGAGTGTCTTTACGATTAGAGAATGTAGATGCTTCTTTTAACAAGTTCTTTACAAGACTTGTCTACCTTTTTAGATAATCCTTTCATGTCTCCACCCAACTGATTCTCTTTGTTAGCACTTAGATCTGATTTTTCCTTTTCCTTGTTATCTATTTCCATTTGTATTTGTTCCATGGAATTCTAAGTTCAAGAATATTTGAGTTCATTTGTTCAACTCCACTTATAACATCACCTCTCACATTATTTACTTGCACAAATTCATATGCAATACCAAAACCCTCGACTTTATCCACTTCTACATTCGCTATTTTCCTCTATTGTAACATACCGTGACCATTCACCTTCTCCCTCAACTTCTCAAGAGTGGAAGAATCTCTTCAGTCAATTACACCATCTATCCTATTCACTTTGTCTACTTCTTCGTGATTCCTTTTCAATCTTATCATTGATGCCGAACTGACATTTATTTGTTTATGTCTCTGGTTCTGACGACGAGCTGGTTCGATCGACGATTTTCGATGTCGAGTGGATTGATCTTCGACTTGACATTTCGATTTTTATTCCGGATGCCTGAGATTCTTTTTCGGTTTTGATTTCGATTTCGATTTCGAGGGATGATGCTCCTTTAACCCACATCCCACTTCCCACATTTCTGCCTATCCTCTATTCACTTCTTCTCTTCTCTTTACTTCTCTCATCTTTATCTACTTTCAATTATTTATGCATGAATTTAGCATCTTTAGGAGCTTTAAAGATTCCTCCTTTGTACTAGATCTTTATCAATACAAACATTGTTTTAAAAAACTCTAGTTGCTCTATCAATTTCTTCTTTAATAATTCATAGCTTCTATAAGGAATTTGAATATTTCAAACTCTCATCCACATGCCTTATAAACACATTTGAGGAAAATTATGAATTATGAATTATGATGATTGCATCAATTACATGGTAAAAAAGGGCCTTCTTCAATTGTTTAATTAATCAATTATAGTGTAAATATGGATAACATTAATCATTTATAGTTTCATCAGTTCATTATTCAATTAATTCAATTAATCATTTATAATGCAAACATGGACAACATTGGTAAAAAAAATGTATTAACTAAAAGTCCATATTGAACTTAAGAATTCCATGGAATAAATACATTCCTCTATACTTCACTCTATTGCTCCTCTCTCACCATCCCTCCTAACCTTCCTCTTCCCATAGGTGGAGAGAGGTATAGAGGGATAGGGGGGGGAGAGACATGGAGAGGTAGGTAAAGAGAGGTAAGGTTGAAGGAATAGAGGGATAGGTAGGTAGAGGGAGTGATGGGTGATAGGGAAAGTAGAGAGGGAAGAGGAGATATAAGTAGATAGAGGGGGGAAGTTGGGAAGGATTGAGGGGTAGGTAGAAAGAGAGGTGGGTGGGATGGATTGAGGGAAAGGTAGGTCAAGAGGGAGAGGGTGAGTGCAGATAGAGAGATGGAAGGAGGGAGAGAGAGAGGGAAAGAGGGAGAGAGAGACGTGTAGGTACAAAGAGGTAAGGTGCAAGGAATAAAGAGAGATGTAGGTAAATCTAGATACAAAGGTAGGGTGGGAGAGGTATAAAGAGAGAGATCTTGTGTGAGAAAGAGAGGGGGGAAGGAGAAGTAGATAACTACTTTTCAAATCTATCTCTCCCTCCCTCTATTATGATCTAGTGATAACTACTTTTCAAATATATCTCTCCCTTCCTCGCTCATTGAATAGTACCTTATGTTTGTGATTAGATAAGTAGGGAAGGGCCCTGACCCATACAAAAAGGAAAAAATGGAGCTAAACATCTCAACAAAATAGACTAGCCCAACACAACCAAACAGAGAAACAACAATCAACACAGGACTAGTCAGAAACAACAAACATAAGGAACTGTTCAAGGAGCAACAATTGAACCAGACAAAGCCACAGAGGGTGAGTCAAATGAAACCGTAACCTTCTTAGAAGAGTGCTTCTTCTTTCTATGCATTGTTGTCCAAGGAGAATCATAACAAAAAAATGAGAAATTTTGATCAAAGGGAGAAGACTCCTCTCCAGAGTAGCAAACAAGAGGTACAATTGATACTTTAGGTGAAGCATCTAAAGCAACATCACTTTCCAAAATAGGGGCAGCTGGAGAAGCATTATTAACAACATTAGGAGTATTCATAACAAGAGAATGCCCCATATTATCCATAAGAGGAGCAGCTTCCACCATAACCGAATCATATTACGCAGAAGGAACCTTAGAAGGAGAGTTTACAGAGACAGTAGGAGCATCGTTGATATTATTTTTCCTCACAGAAGGAGAAGGAGGCTCTAAGTCTTCATTAGAAGAAGCAAAATAAACAGTAGGATGAACTGTTAAATGCTCACAGAGTGAGTTCTTCCACCAAGTAGAAGAGGAAGCAGTACGGGAGCCACAAGAACAGTCACGTGCCACATGACCAACAACATAACAACATCTGCAGTGAAATGGAAGACCCTCGTAATCCACCATCTGAGACCATGACCAATCATTAACCTGCAAAACCACCTCACCAGGAAGAGCCTTTGAAAGATCAACCTCCACCAAGATCCTAGCAAAGGAGGTATGGGTAAAATTCTTGGAAGCCAAATCTACTTTGAAGAAATGGCCTATGGCATTACCAATGCCCTCAAAGGTAGAGGAGCACTAGAACTATAAGGGAAGATAAGGAAATCTTACCCAAACAGGCATAACATCTAAGGGTTCATTCAAAGGATTAAAAGAATAAACCCAAGGTTTAATGGAGAGGGGGTGAGAATCCCAAACCCACAAGCCATAGTCAAGAATAACATGTCTATCTTCAGGAGAGTTGAAACCCACACCAAAAAACCCCCTTGCAAAAGGATAAATTTCTATCGAGCCATCAACCAAAGGAGACCAATGGGTGGTGATCCAAAGATGCAAATTAGGGAGAGATGGCCACAACTAGAAAAATAGTACCTTATGTTATTTCTACAATTGTGAAATTTTATATGGACTTGGATATTCTAACCTTTTCAATTTTAACTTATCAAACATCTCTTTTGGTGCTAAAATATATTTACTACCATTGTTTGAATTTATAACACTTATATTTAGTCTTGTATATATTTCTAAAGAGACTTCTCCTTTGTACTAGTTCTTTATCGATACCATCATTGTTTAAAAAAACTCTAGTTGCTCTATCACTTTCTTCTTTAATAATTCATAGCTTTTATAAGGAATTTGAATATTTCAAACTCTTATCCACATTCCATATAAACACATTTGAGGAAAATTTTGAATGATTAATTATGATGATTGCATCAATTACATGGTAAAAGTGAGCCTTCAATTATTCAATTAATCAATTATAGTGTAAATATGGATAACATTAATCATTTATAGTTTCATGCAATGGATTAGTGCAATGATGATAATGTTAGGTTTATGATTTATGGTTTAAGGTTTAACCTAATGGATTAATGCAATGATGATGATGGATTAACCCAAAGAGAGACATAAAGATGGTGTTGAAAGACCTTATAATGAAGAAATTGAAGAAAGAGGAAGTAGTAGTTCATAATGAAATAAAAGAATAGATGAATATTAGATAGATGGAGGATGATATGGTAGATGTATTAAAAAAAACTTCATCATAGAATTAATGTTGTATAGAGAGAGAGAGAGAAGTAAGGTTGATTCATCATTAATTCCTCCTATTATTATTTAAGATGCCTTCTCCTATAGAATTTGATTTTTTCAATGTATGGTGCTCATTCTACTCAGCTCTATTTTGAAATAGAGAAAGATCTTAGGACTTAAACTCTACTTGAGATTTCAAATTTGAAAACTTCTTTTGCAATGGCAACAATGTTGCAATTTCTACTTTTCCCTAGTGCCCCATACTAGAATTCTATTTAGGAGTCAATTGAGGCTTAGCAAACTAGAGAGAGAGGAAATTAGGAAGGGATGGAGAGAGGTTGTGTGGGAAGGAGGTTGAGGCTTAGCAAACTATTTCTTTTTTTGTGCTTAGATCTAATTTTTATTTTCATTATCATAAAATATTTCCAATTGTATTTGTTCCATGTAATTCTTACATTCAAGAATCTTTGAATTCATTTGTTCAACTCCACTTATACAATCATCTCTCACTTTCTTTCACACAACCAGCGCCGATTTCGATCGGATTTTGAAAAGATCAAAAAGCCGATTGATTTTGACTTTGATCTCGACTGGATTTTGGTCTCGGATGCTGACTTTGATCCTGACAGATCTTGATTGATTACGCCCGACTTCCGGATTTTGATCCTGACGACTTTGATTTCCGGATTTTGATCTTCCGGACGACGCGCCCGGATCCTCGACTGTTTTCCCTGTTCAATTTATTCTGACGATTTGATTAATCCGGATTGAATCAATATGTGGTGATTAGTTCATGTCAGACAAGGTTGGCTCTAATCTCATAAAGGTGTGGATGAAAATGACTACATGTGAGCCCCCACTCAATAATTTTGCTAAGCCCAATTAATTAATTAATACACCTTAATATTTCATTACCATTTTTCATAATTTAATATTCCTCCAATTCTCAAATGTTCATTCATCTGACATGTGTCATTTCTCTTTAAATTTGAAAGTATGCATAATCTTCCAACTATTCTCCACCCCATCCCTCCTAAATCCACGTGAGTCAAATGTTGTTTTAAGGTTTGGCCATACATGAGGCAATCTTCCACTTTCCTACATTAGGTGGTTGGTTTTGAATTTCCTACTTGGCCCTTTTAGAGGGTGGGAGATTACTAATTTTCTTGTTGAGTATTGTATATGTAGATATTTGTTTTGGAGGATTTTAGCCCATGTAACATGCATATTTTTGCATAGGTACCAAATAATCTTGAATCCAAAAGCTTTATTTTGAATGCAAATGATTCTTGTACATATTCAACCATTTAACGTACATACATTTTCACAAGGAACCAAAGGTATTTTATTTTCTTTTGGGGATAACTACAATAGAAAAGTATTCATTCATTTTTCTAGTCTAAAGACAAGAAAATAAAATAATGCAATAAGCATAAAGATAAAGAAAACATACAATACCTCTTACTTTCAATAACATTGCTCCTTAGATAGAGTTAAAATGGAGTGTACCCTTGCTCTATTTGACATGGTCTCTCAGATGCTTGATTGAATACTATGAATGGAATGTGGATTTCTCTTTAAACCAACATAGTCTTCGTATAATTGGATGATTTTTAATAGAAAAATGGTAGCACACACCTACTAGAAAATGTGTCGATGATAATGAAGGGTAAAGGCTTTTATTTGCAGAATCTTGTTGTCAAAAATGATGCAATTCAAGGATCAAGAGATCACAATATATGAGATAGATTACAATTGGTTCCACGAGGTAATTATCCATCACTCCAAATCTCTTGAATTTATCCACTTATGCATTTCCATTTTCCCATCCTTCATCAAATTATGAAGAGTAGGAAGAATATCTTCAATCAATACATTATCTATCTCATTCACTTTGGTTTGCTTCTTTTCATGTGTGTGTGTGAGAGAGGGGGGAGAGGTAGAAAGAGGGTTAGGTAGAGAGAGAAATTCTTATTTAATATGTAACCCATGTATATATTGTAATTGTCACTATATGGTTTTTTATCATGTGTTTATATCAAAGGTTCTTAATATACTTTTTAGGATTAAAACACAAAATAATTGTAGGTTGGAAAACATAGTGGTTTGTGAGTGATTGCATTCTGTTTGTTTAAGGCTCAAGGGTGGAGATCTTGGGGAGGATTTCCAGGTGGGGGATACATAAAAAATAATTTAATTGACCTGAGGGGTGACTAACCAATTAGTTTGGTATGTTTAGAGGGTTTTATAACAATATGTGGGTTGTAGGTTTCATAACACCCATTGTTTTCCAACTTGCAATTGTTGTAATGAAAACATTTTCTTATTTAGAGAGTATGAATGTAATAAAAGGTACTTAAAAAATTTACCACAACTATTACTTAGAGAAAAAATTGTGTTTCAATTTCCTCATATGATGGAAAAATAAATACACAAAATAATTGTAGGCTGGAAAACATAGTGGGTTGCAAGAAAATTTCATTCTTCTTGTTGTAAGGTAAGGGTGGAGAGATTGGGGAGTATTTGTAGGTGGGGGATGCATAAAAGCAATCAAATTACATTCTTGATGCATACGAAACAAAATATTTTCAACAGGAAATAACTAACAAGAGATAATGTGTTTTCCAGCATTGCAAATAATGTGACCATGTTTTCGTTCCAATCAAATGAAGAAAGTGAAATGTCATTTTTACCATACCAAAGAGTTTTTCTAAAATTTGAAGGTTGAATTCATTACATTCTTGGTGTGTATGAAACAAAAAAAATTCATAAGGAAATAACTAACAAGGGATAGTATGTTTTCCAACACTCCAAATAATGTGAGCATTTTTCAAAATTTGCAGTGTTGGAAAACACACTAGCCCTTGTCAATTATTTCCTTATGAATTTGCAGTGTTGGAAAACACACTGTCCCATGTGTAGGAAATAATTGATAAGGGACAGTGCGTTTTCCAACACTGCAAATAATGTGAGCATTTTTTTGTTCCCTGTTGGAAAACACCCTGTCCCCTGTTAGTTTTTCCCAATGTTGGAAAACACATTGTCTCTTTTTGGAAAACACATTGTCCCCTGTTACTTATTTCCCCTATTGGAAAACACGTTGTCCCCTATTAGTTTTTTCCAATGTTGGAAAACACACAATCCCTTGTTGGAAAACACACTATCCCCTATTAGTTATTTCCCCTGTTGGAAAACATGTTGTCCCCTATTAGTTATTTCCCCTGTTGGAAAACACACTATCCGCTATTAGTTATTTCTAGTCATCTTACATTCTAATGATGTCCTTTGTCCCCTGTTAGTTATTTAGAAGGTTTTTAAAGAGGATTGCATCCACCAAACAAACCTTGTGTAATATTTATTTTTGTATATTGGTCCTTCTATCCCTCCTAACCTACTACTCCCTATCTTTTATTATCCATCACTCCAAAACCTCTTGATTTTATCCACTTTTGCATTGCCATTTTCCCATTACACATAGTGCACATGTTCATCAAATTTTGAAGAGTAGGAAGAATATATTCAATCAATGATTAGGTGAGGATTATGGAATAGACTGGAAATGTGGATGAGGGATGGTATAAAATAAAAATGTAGGGATGAAGGTATGGGGGATTATGAATGCAACAATTAAATTCATGACAATTGTGAGAAGTTCTATAAGATGATAGGAGTTACCAAAAAGGTATACTCCTTTAGAATTATAATTTAATGTTCCTCTACCTTGTAGTAATGATTAATCAAAATATATAGGAGAATAGTTCTCTTAAAATGAGAATGAATCTTAAAGTAAATACATGAAAGATGGAGGAGGAGGATAAAGAGGGTGGAAGGAAGAGAAGGTGGAATGGGGAGAAGTGGATGGGAGGATGAAGTGTGGTGGGAGAGTGGACATGGAATGGAGAGGTGGAAGAGAGATGACAAGGATGAGAGATAGGTAGAAAGAGAAGTTTGGGTTGGTATGATAAAGGGTGATGGTGACAATTTTTTTGGAAGAATGATAATATATAATGTATTGACTTAAGATATTATTCCTACTCTTGAGAAGTTGAGGAAGGATCATGTGCACTATGTGTAATGGGCATATAGAAATACAAAACTAGAGGCATGAAGTACTAGAATACATGAAATGAAAAAGTAATCTTCTCTAAAACACATGAAAGGAAGCAAACCAAAGTGAATGTGATAGATTATTGACTGATTGAAAAGATTCTTTCCGCTCTTGAGAAGTTGAGGAAGGTGCATGTGTAGTATGTGCAAGGGGAAAATGGCAATGCAAAAGTGGATAAATTCAAGAGGTTTTGTATTGTATACGAATTTATGCAAGCAAAGAAAGTGAGAGATGATGCTATAAGTGGAGTTGAACAAATGAAGTCAAAGATTCTTGAACTTAAGAATTCTATGGAACAAATACAATTGGAAATAGATGATAAGGAAAAGGAAAAATCAGATCTTAGTGCAAAAAAAGAGAAGCCTTTACCCTTCATTATCATCAATACATTTTCTAAAGGTGTGTACTACCATTTTTCTATTAAAAATTGTCCAACTATACCAAGATTATGTTGGTTTAAAGAGAAATCTACATTCCATTAGTAGTATTCAATCAACCATCTGAGAGACCATATCAAATAGAGCAAGGGTACACTCCATTTTAACTCCATCTAAGGAGAAAATTTATTTAAAGTAAAAGGTATTATCTATTTTCTTTATCTTTATGTTTATTTCCTCATTTCATTTTATTATCCTTAGACGAGAAAAATGAATGAATATATTTTTATAGTAGTGATCCCTAAAAGAAAATAAAATAACTTTGGTTCCTTGTGAAAATGTATGCAGATCAAAATAATATGGTTGAATAGGTACAAGAATCATTTCCATCCAAAATAAAGCTTTTGGATTTAAGATTATTTGGTTAATGGGATGAAAGATATGCAATTATTAGGATGGAAAGATGCATGGATAATGAAAGGACAATGATGGAAAAAAGAGAAATCTGCATTCCATTAGTAGTATTCAATCAAGCATATGAGAGACCATCACTCATCCACCAAACAAACCATGTGTAATGTTTTATTTTTGTATATTGGTCCTTCTATCCCTCTCAACCTACCACTCCCTATCTTTTATTATCCATCACTCCAAAACCTTTTTAATTTATCCACTTATGCATTTCCATTTGCCCATTTCACATAGTGTACATGTCCCATCATCAAATTTTGAAGAGTAGGAGTAATATATTCAATCAATACATCATCTATCTCATTCAGTTTGGTCTACTTCTCATTTTTTTTCAAATTAGATTCCTTTTTTATTTCTTTTCAAGAGTTTAAAAAATAGATTCTATCTTTTCATGTGGGTGTGAGATAGAGGGGGGAGATGTAGAGAGAGAGGGTTAGGTAGAGTGAGGGATCTAGGTAGGGTGGGGTAGGTAGAGAGAGGTGGTAGTGTGTGTGTGTGTGTGTGTGTGTGTGTGTGAGAGAGAGAGAGAGAGAGAGAGAGAGAGAGAGAGAGAGAGAGAGAGAGGTGGGAGGGATGGAGGGAGGGATAGAGAGGGAAGGAGGGAGTGAGTGATAAAGGGAGGGGTAGGTGGAAAGAGAGAGAGGGGGAAATATGGACAAAGGGAGGGAGAGGAAGGTTAGGAGGGATGGTGAGAGAGGAGTGATAGAGAGAAGTATAGAGGAATGGGGGGAGGGAGAGGTATAACAAGGTAGCATGGGAGGGATAAAGGGAGAGAGAGGAAATAAGGGAGACACTGAGAGGAGCATGTTCACTATGTGCAATGGGAAAATGGAAATGTAGAATTGGAGGCAACATGAACTAGAATGTATAAAATGAAAAAGGAATATGCTCTAATGTTGAAAAATGAGGTGTTTTCTTAGCTTAATACTTTGTAAAACTTTAATATTGCTGATCTAAATAAGCTTTTCCTTTGTTACATATATTCTTTGTGGGTGATTATCTGAATTAATCCATTTTACTGTTGTAGAATGTAGATAAAAATTGATAGAAGAACTAGACAGGATATTAGAAAGATTACACAAGATGTACCATGGAGAAACCCTTTCGGGAAAAAACTCCACCAAGAATTATATTCTATTATTCAATCTTTGAATTACAATAGCTTCAATTCTTGTTTCAGAATGCTCCTTCTTTATTTTCCAATCTTCTTCACACCTGCAGTAACAATTATGAAAACTCTCTTCAAATTGAATGAGATATAGAGGTAATATGCAACCTTGTAATCTCCAAAAGGTGATAATTACAATGCACAAGCTCAAGCCTTATAAATGGTACACCATATTGCTTCAAGTTGAGTTCTATCATGAAGACCAAAGCTTAGAGCATGTGCTTCATCCATTTGGGCATCCCAAACTGAAGCTACAACTCATCCTTCACTTCGGTGATAATTCTAAAGCTCTTCCTCAAAGATGGTGGCTAAAAGAGGGTCCCACTTAACATAGCCTTCATAAATATCTTATCATGCATTGGAGTTAATTCCAAGAAATCATCTTGGGCACCCAAGTTGGCTCCAAGTGATTTCTTGTTAACTGAAACAATTACTCAACACCATTCATGCAAGAATGGTCATCCCCTGTTAGCTAGAGGTAGTCCTTGTTATCTGTCATACAACTCAATGTTATTAGCCATGCATTCCAAGTTAACTTAAGTTGACTAACATACAACTAAAACTAACTGAAGACAACTGAACCATAACTGAACTGAACTAAACTGAACTGAACTGAACTAAACTGATTCTGAACTGAACTGAACTAAACTGATCTGAACTAAACTTCATTCATGCAAACACCAAACCCTAACTCCTAGGATCTTTACATGCATTCAGAAGTGTTAACTGTTACTTCGTATAGTTAACTAAACACAAGGTGAGTGTCACCTTACCATGTGGGTTCCCCACGTGCCCCTATTATTTAGGAACTCACTATGGACTCCCTCACATGCTCCTTACATTTATAATTAATTACAAATGTCAATAATCATGATTATTTCATCAAATATTAATCTCATCCTAATCTTAGTGTTGTTGAACACATTCCAAGAATCTAGGAGGTACATGAAATAATTAATGTTTAGGATTTGCAATTAAATGGCATCCTATTTCCAACATTCTCCCAATTGACATTATACATTGCAATTATTCTAAACAAGGAATAATAAATTTAAATCAAATACATGACTCAAGGCCAATGGCCTTCCTGCACCATGAGAACTTATCTATAGGAACTGGCTTTGTAAGATAATCTACAACATTAATCAAAGTGTCAACTTTTTCAATTAATACTTTCCCTCTTTCAACCATTTCTCATACAAAGTGATACTGAACATCTACATGTTTAGTACGACCATTATACATAGGATTTTTGGCTAAACAAATAGCACTCTGACTATCACATTCAAGCCTAACTTGCTTGCAATTAAAACCAATACCTGACCCAAGTCTTTGTAACCAAACTGCCTCTTTAGAGGCATGTGCGACATCCATGTACTCTACTTATGTGGTGGAAAAAGCAACTATGGGTTGTCTCTTACTCATCCAACTAACCGCAGCTCCAAAAAAAGTGAACACATAACCACTTGTCAACCTCTGACTGTCCAAATCTCTTGCCCAATCTAAATCAATAAACTCTTGTATGTCCAATGATCTATTCATAATATCAATATTATTAGAACCATGATAAATTAAATAGTAATGTGAAGTCCCTCATAAATATCTAAACACCCTCTTAACATAAGTCCAATGTTCTTTACTAGGGTTAGACATAAACCTACTAAGAACTCCCACTGCTTGTGCTATATCTGGTCTCGTATAGACCATTGCATACATTAAATGACCAATTACACTAGCATACAAAATTTTAGGCATTTCTTCAAAATCAAAATCAGATTTAGGACTCATATCTAAACTTAACTTCGTGCCAACTGGTAAAGGAATATTAACTGGTTTACTATCCTGCATATTAAACCTTTTCAAAATAGTATCAACATAATTTCTTTGACTTAAGCAAAGCTTTCTGTTACCTCTATCTCTACTGATCTCCATATCGAGGATATATTTTGTAGCCCCTAGATCTTTCATCTCAATTTTTTTTGAGAGTTGTACTTTCAATTCTTTGATCATTACCTTGCTGTTACCAATAAACAACATGCCATCAACATACAAGATAACAATTAAAAGCTGATCATCAATAATTTTTATGTAAACACAATGATCTTCCTCACTCCTAACATAGCCAATTTTTAATGCGAAATCATCAAACTTCTGGTACCACATTCTGGGTGACTATTTCAATCCATATAAATATCTCTTTAACCTGGAAATCAATTCTTCTTTTCCTTTTACAACAAAACCTTCAGGTTGCTTCATATAAATCTCCTCATCAAGATTCCCATGCAAAAAATCAGTTTTCACATCCATTTTCTCAATTTCAAAATCATAAGCAACAACAATGGATAAAAAAAATCTAATAGAAGTTAATTTAGCAATAGGAGAGAATATTTCATTAAAATCAACTCCCTTTCTCCGGGAGTAGCCCTTGGCTACTAATCTAGTCTTGTACCTTTCGAGATTACCATCTGCACCAATCTTCTTTTTAAAGATCCATTTACAACCAATAGCCTTTCCATTTTTGGGAAAACTCTCAAGCTCCCAAGTGTCAAAAGTATCCAAGGATTCCGTTTCCTCATGCATAGCTTGTGACCAAAGCTTGTTCTCGTTTGAGGACAAAGCTTCCCTATAAGAATTGGGTTCATCATTAGTACTCATTAAAGCAAAAATAGAACGGAAATTACAATAGCTTCAATTCTTACTTGAGAATGCTTCTTCTATCTTTTCCAATCTTCTTCACACCTGCAATAACAATTATGAAAACTCTCTTCAACTTGAATGAGATATAGAGGCAATATGCAACCTTGTAATCTCCAAAAGGTGATAATTACAATGCACAAGCTCAAGCCTTAGAAAAGGTACGCCATATTACTTCAAGTTGAGTTCTACCATGAAGACCAAAACTTAGAAAATGTGCTTCATCCATTTGGGTGTCCCAAACTGAAGCTACAAATCATCCTTCACTTCGGTGATAATTCCAAAGCTCTTCCTCAAAGATGGTGTCTAAAAGAGGGTCCCACTTAATAGAGCCTTCAGAAATATCTTATCATGCATTAGAGTTAATTCCAAGAAATAATCTTGGGCACCCAAGTTGGCTCCAAGTGATTTCTTGTTAACTGAAACATTTACTCAACACCATTCATGCAAGAATGGTCATCCCCTGTTAACTAGAGGTAGTCCTTGTTATCTTTCATACAACTCAATGTTATTAGCCATGCATTCCAAGTTAACTGAAGTTAACTAACATACAACTGAAACAAAAGTGAAGACAAATGAACCATAACTGAATTGAACTAAACTGAACTGAATTGAACTAAACTAAACTAAACTGATTATGAACTGAATGAATTGAACTAAACTGAACTGATCTGAACTGAACTAAACTGAACTAAACTTCATGCATGCAAACACCAAACCCTAACTCCTAGGATCTTTACATGCATTCAAAAGTGTTAACTGTTACTCCGTATAGTTAACTGAACACAAGGTGAGTGTCACCTTACCATGTGGGTGCCCCATGTGCCCCTATTATTTAGGGACTCACTATGGATGCCCTCACATGCTCCTTACATTTATAATTAATTACAAATGTCAATAATTATGATTATTTCATCAAATATTAATCTCATCCTAATCTTAGTGTTGTTGAACACATTCCAAGAATCTAGGAGATACATGAAATAATTAATGTTTAGGATTTGCAATTAAATGGCATCCTATTTCCAACATCTAAAAACACATGAAAATAAGAAGATCAAGGTGAATGAGATAGATAATGTATTTACTGAAGGGATTGTTCTCATTCTTTAGAAGTTGAGGAAGGTGTGTGTAGTATATGCAATGGAAAAATGGCAATGCAAAAGTGGATAAACTCAAGAGGTTTTGTATTGCGTACGAATTTGTGCAAGCAAAGAAAGTGAGATAATTGTATAAGTGGAGTTGAACAAATTAAGTCAAAGATTCTTGAAATTATGAATTCCATGGAACAAATACAACTGGAAATAAATGACAAGGAAAAGGAATAATCATATCTAAGCTCAAAAATGGAAAAAATTTGAAGTGTTGAAATTGTAGCAAAACAATAGAAGACTAAAATTAACCACTTAGAAAAGGAAGTAAAAGATAAGAAGAATATTTTATCATCAAAAGAAAAGTAGGTTCATATTGTTGAGAGAGTTGCAATGTAAAAGAATGAAGTTGAGAAAATGAATACAACAATGGAAAGTGTTGCTTATGAAGAAGGGTGCATGTAGAGTACATTAGAAAAAGAGTGTTTACAAGAATTTGAGGTAGTTCAAAAGTTGAAGAATGATATTAGGCACCTCAAAGATCAATTAGAAAATGTTCAATTTACTTATAATGATTATGTAAATAATTTTGATAGATCAAAAGTCGAAGGTGCTATTGCACAACATTTAAAAGTTTAAACTACATTAAATGTAAATTTTGAAGGTGACTTTCATTACACTCATGTTGTGTAAATAACAAAAGGTTTTAATTACATTAATACTATTTTCTAAAATTGGAGGTTGGAAAACACTAGGTGTTATGTAACTTGCAACCTACATACTATTGCAAAACCCTCTACACCTAACAACCCAATTGGTTAGTCACCCCTTAGGTTAATTTGGTTAGTTTTATGTATCCCCAACCTATAACTCCTCCCTAATCTCTCCACCCTTGAGCTTTGAACAAGAACAATGAAATAAATCACAACCCACCATGTTTTCCAACCTTCCATTATTTTGCACATTTATTTTTCAATCATCTAAAAAATTGAAATACAAATTTTACTCAAACTATTAGTGCAATGGGCCAATATAAATGCAGAACTAGAGGCATCAAGTATTAGAATACATGAAATGAAAAAGAAATCTTCTCTAAAACACATGAGAAGAAGCATACCAAAGTGAATGAGATAGATAATTTATTGACTAAAAAGATTCTTTTGACTCTTGAGAAGTTGAGGAAGGTGCTTGTGTAGTATGTGCAAGGGGAAAATGACAATGCAAAAGTGGATAAAATCAAGATGTTTTGTATTGCATATGAATTTGTGCATGCAAAGAAAGTGAAGATGATGCTATAAGTGGAGTTGAACAAATGAAGTCAAATATTCTTGAACTTAAGAGTTTCATGGAACAAATACAATTAGAAATAGATGATAAGGAAAAGGAAAAATCAGATCTTAGTTCAAAAAAAGAGAATCAATTGGGTGAAGACATGAAAGTATTATCTGAAAAGGTAGACAAGTCTTTTAAAGAACTCATTACAAGAAAAAATTGCATTTTGTAATCATAAAGACACTCTCAAAGTTGAGCAAAAAGTGGTTGCAAAGAAAAGGATGTTGTTTTCCTAAGGGTTGATGATTAACTAATTAGGTTGTTATGTGTAGAGTGTTTTATAGCAATATGTGGGTTGCAGGTTTCATAACACCCAATGTTTTCCAACCTCCAATTCTATAGTGTCTTTATGATTAGAGTATTCAAATGTTTCTTTTAACAAGTTCTTTACAAGACTTGTCTACCTTTTCAAATAAGATTTCATGTCACCACCGAATTGATTCTCTTTTTTTCACTTAGATTTGATTTTGTCTTTTCCTTATCATCTATTTTTAATAGTATTTTTTCCATGGAATTCTTAAGTTCAAGAATCTTTGACTTCATTTTTTCAACTCCACTTATAGCATCATCTCTCACTTTGTTTGTTTGCAAAAAATCATATGCAATACAAAACCTCTTTCAACACATGATCAAGAAATGATTGGTTTATGGGGCTTGATATGTATATGATGGGGTTTGCATCATAGATTTATATACACATCTTTATGAAAATATGGTTATGGGGGAGGATGGTATATGGTATATGGTATGATAGAGGAGGGGGGGGTGGTGAAAATGGTTTGATCATGTTTCATAACACCCAGTGTTTTCCAACCTTCAATTATTGTAATGAAAATATTTTCTTATTTAGAGAGTATGAATGTAATGAAAAGTACTTTCAAAAGTTACCATAGCTATTACGAAGAGTAAAATTATGTTTTAATTTCCTCCTATGATGGAAAAAAAATGCAAAAAAAATTACAAGTTAGAAAACACAGTGGGTTGTGAGTGATTTCATTTTGCTTATTCTAAGCTCAAGGGTGGAGAGCTTGGGGAGTTTAAAGTGGGGGATACATAAAACTAATAAAATTGACATGAGGGGTGACTAACCAAGGGATAGTGTGTTTTCCAACACTGCAAACTATGAACATTTTTGTTGTTGTTGGAAAACACACTGTCCCTATTGGAAAACACACTATCCCCTATTAGTTTTTTCCAATGTTGGAAAACACACTCTCCCCTATTGGAAAACACAATGTCCCCAGTTAGTTATTTCCAAAGTTGGAAAACAAACTATCCCCTGTTAGTTATTTCTAGACATCTTACATTCTAATGATGTCCCTTGTCTACTTTTCCTACACAGGGGATAGTGTGTTTTCCAACACTACAAACAATGTGAGCATTTTTCCTACACAAGGGATAGTGTGTTTTCCAACATTGTAGAGTCATAAGGAAATAATTGACAAGGGACAGTGTGTTTTCCAACACTGCAAATAATGTGAGCATTTTTTTGTTCCCTGTTGGAAAACACAATGTCCCCTGTTGGAAAACACACTATTCCCTATTAGTTATTTCCAATGTTGTTCTAAAATTTGAAGGTGGACTTCATTACATAACTGACAAGGGACAATGTGTTTTCCAACACTGCAAATAATGTGAGCTTTTTTTTGTCCCTTGTTGGAAAACACATTGTCCTCTATTAGTTATTTCCAATGGTGTTCTAAATTTTGAAGGTGGACTTCATTACATAACTAACAAGAGACAGTGTGTTTTCTAACACTGCAAATTCATAAGGAAATAATTGACAAGGGATAGTGTGTTTTCCAACACTACAAATAATGTGAACATTTTTTTGTTCCAATCATATCAAGAAAGTGAAAAACACACTGTCCCCTGTCGAGGGACAATTGGAAATGTCATTTTTACTATAACCAAAGAGTTGTTCTAAAATTTGAAGGTGGACTTCATTACATAATTGACAAGGGATAGTGTGTTTTCCAACACTACAAATAATGTGAGCATTTTTTTGTTCCGATCAAATGAAGAAAGTGAAATTTTAGTTTTACTGTACCAAATAGTTGTTCTAAAATTTTAAGGTGGAATTCATTACATTGTTGGTGTGTACGAATACAAAAAAATTCATAAGGAAATATCTAACAAGGGTCAGTGTGTTTTCCAACACTATAATAATGTGAGCATTTTTCATAAGGAAATAATTGACAGGGGACAATGTGTTTTCCAACACTAGAAATAATGTGAGCATTTTTCATAAGGAAATAATTGACAAGGGACAATGTGTTTTCCAACACTGCAAATAATGTGAGCATTTTTTTGTTCCAATCAAATGAAGAAAGTGAAATGCCATTTTTACTGTACCAAATAGTTCTAAAATTTGAAGGTTGACTTCATTCCATTGTTATAAAGAGAGTTGGGGAGAGAGGGAGCGGTAGGTGGAGAGAGGTTGTGTGTGTGTGAGAGAGAGATATAGAGAGAGGTAAGGAGAACATGTAGATAAGTAGGATATGAGGACCATCCACCTTATCTCTAGACATCATCATGCAAGTGAAAATTTTCTTTTATTCCATTAGTCAACATCATCACCACATTTAAAAGAGATAGGTATAGAGAGAGTTAGGGAGAGGGGGAGGGCTAGGTGGAGAGAGGTTGTGTGTGTGTGAGAGGGAGGGAAGGAGGAATATAGTTAGTGGTAGGGTGGGAGGATCATTACTAATTAAACAAGGAAGACTAGTATTATCTACTTTTGTATTGCTATTTTCCTATTGCACATACTACACACACACCTTGCTCAAGTTCTCAAGAGTGGTAAGAATCTCTTCAATCATATATTATCTATCTCACTCACTTTGGTTTTCTTATTTTCAAGTGCTTTTAGATCAAATTCCTAAACCATAAACCATAAACCATAAACCCTAAACCCTAAATTGTAAACCTAACATCCATCATCATTGCATTAATCCATTAGGTTCATTTTAGGCTAATACAAATTTATTAATCTACAAGTTGATCATCAAGATATTTTTCCTCATCCCCATTGCTCTTACCTAATAATACCCCCTAGTATTCCTTTTCATGATCTTCTAACTTCTTTTTCATATCTTTTATTATCCATCACTCCATCCTACAACCTCATCCCCTCATCCCATAATCCCCACATCTAACTTTTTGATTTGGATCTTGTCACATCCCAAATTTGTTGGGCAAGCCTTCACACAAATAAGAGGGAGAGAGGGAGATAATTAATGGTAGAGTGGGAGGAGCATTACTAAGTCAACAAGGAAGACTAGTATCTTGAATTTATCCACTTCTGCATTGCTATTTTCCTATTGCACATACTACACACACACCTTCCTCAACTTCTCAAGAGCGGGAATAATCTCTTCAGTCAATATATTATCTATCTCATTCACTTTGGTTTGCTTATTTTCAATTTTTTTTAGATAAGATTCCTAAACCATAAACCATAAACCCTAAACCCTAAATTGTAAACCTAACATCCATCATCATTGCATTAATCCATTAGGTTCATTTTAGGCTAATACAAATTTATTAATCTACAAGTTGATCACCAAGACATTTTTCCTCATCTCCACTTCTCTTACCTAATAATACCCCTTGGTATTCCTTTTCATTATCTTATAATTTCCTTTTCATATCTTTTATTATCCATCACTCCATCCTACAACCTCATCCCTTCATCCCATAATCCCCACATCTAACTTTTTTATTTGGATCTTATCACATCCCAAATTTGTTGGGTGAGCCTTCACACAAATAAGTTTGATCCTTTTACCTTGTCCTTCCTAGACCTTGCATTGAGTGTCCTTGCTACCACATAGGGAAAACTTGTATGTATCACACATACTTACTCTCTCAAAGACAATGATATTCCTTTTCATGACCAAGTTATCTTCCGATCATTTCCTTAAGGTAACAATTAATTTTATAATAAACATATATGCAAGGTATGGGGTGATAATAGGTCACAACTCTTGACCTTAGCACTATTTTTCTCCAAAAAATTCCAATACCTTATCCTTGTGGTCATGAAATACATGACTTAATTGTCATCATGACTTACTAAGAAGTCAAAATTTCTTCCAAATCGAAAATGCATCCACACTTTTCATTGGGTAGGGTACTTAATCCGAGTCAATCTATTATCTACCTTCCCCCCTTAGTGTTTCCATAACATTCGATCAACTCCAAGTCGAACTCATGGCAAACATTTTCTTTCTCAAAATGATTTAAAATTCCATGTTGTTGGCTTTATATTTCCTTTTCCTTGCCTCAATGACATACCTTGAATATACTTTTTCCCAAAGTTAGATTCATTATGGAATTCTATCTCATAGATTCAACATTTTGGATCATCCAATAGGAGATCTAATGAATAATTAGAAACTTTACAAGCTAACATTCATTGTTATTCTTCTCCAATATCCTCAATGACATACCTTGAATATACTTTTTCCGAAAGTTAGATTCATTATGGAATTCTATCTCATAGATTCAACATTTTGGATCATCCAATAGGAGATCTAATGAATAATTAGAAACTTTACAAGCTAACATTCATTGTTATTCTTCTCCAATATCCTCTTTTACTATTGATGTAATTTTCAACATAGAGATTTGTTTCCTTACAACTTCTATTGATTTGACACACAATGTCATACAATATACTGCATTCCATTTCCTTTTGGAACCTCTAAAGTATGTTAGTTTTTATTGACACATTGGTGATTTATACTTATACTCCAACCTATCTATGTACTATCCAAACATTTGTCAGATCAATACAATTTACCTATTTAGGCTTCTTTCTCACAATCACCTTTCCAAGTGTCTTTGTCCCAACTCTTGGTACATTGTGACCTTAAACATTCTAATGTTTACTTGGTTTCTTTTTCTCATCTCAATCAAAACTCAATTTTTTTCTCATCAATTTTTTTTGGTGGAAACATGTCCACTTTGTTGATTACTTCTTTTCTGACCATTCTGGTCTCTTCCCTTATTCCTAAGGTACTATCTCCTTTCTTACAAATTCCTAACCTTGCTCAAAAATTAGATTCAAGTCAAGATTTCTCCAACCTCTTGGATACCTCTCCCTATATTCCTTCAACCTTATCTCTCTCTACCTACCTCTCCATGTCTCCCTTATTTCCTCCATCCCTTTATCCCTCCCATCCTACCTCGCTAGAACTCTCCCTACCCCCATTCCTCTATACTTCTCTTTATCGCTCCTCTCTCACTATCCCTCCTAACCTTCCCCTCCCTCCCTTTTTCCATATTCCCCCCTCTCTCTCTTTCCATCTACCCCTCCCTTATCACTCACTCCCTCTTTCCTTCCCTCCCTCCCTCCATCCCACCCACCCACAAATCCCTTACTCTACCTACCCCTATCTCTTTACCTCTCCCTCCCCCTCTCTCTCTCATGTATACCACCTCTCTCTACCTCTCCCACCCTACCTACATCCCTTTCTCTACTTACCTCTCTCTATTTTGTTCACCTTACCACTCTCTAACTACCTCTCCCTATCTCCCTCTATTCCTCTATCTCTCTCTCCCTCCTTCCCACACAATCTATCTCCACCTACCTCTCTCTCTCCATTCCTCTCTCCCTGATCCCCTCTCTCACCCTCTCTATACCTACATGTCCCACCTTACTTCTCACTATCTCTCTACCTCTCTCTCCGTACCTCAAGTTCCCTTTCTCTCTCCCTCACACACACACAACCTCTCTACCTATGCCTCCCATTATCCTACCCTTCTTCCCTCCCTCTTTCCCTCTCTCTCATTCTCTCTATACATACCTCTCCCACCCTCTCTCTATATGTACTTCCATCCCTTCCACCTTACCACTCCACATCTCCCTCCAATTGGTCTTTTATTTTGATTTATCTTTTTTACCCATACTATTCCTACTCATGGCCACCTAGATCTTCCCATTTTTTATTGTTTTGATTGGTATATAATGGGGCATAGTCTTTTATTGATAGATCTCATGTTTGTTTGTTTATTCCTTACATTACCCACTAAGGTTGCTTTCAACCTTGTGTGTGTAGGAATGCCTTTATGTATGATGGTTTTTATTTGCATAGACTTACCAAGGCCATGCCAGTGTCTTGAGTACACAAGAACTTCCTTATGCTTAAATGTATTTCATGATAGTGTGTTTGGGTATGAAAAGTTGCAGGTTCCAAAACACATTGATTTGTAACCTGCACTTCACATGGTACCCAAAACACACCATGTTTTCTAACCTCTACTATGGAAAAGTATAACCAATTTACCCAATAATAGGAATAGTTGTGTAGTTGCTATTTCAAATGAAAACCTAGATAAACACAATTTGAAAAAATTATGGGTTGGGTATGTTGTGAATTGCAAGTTAATAAACATAGTGGTTTTGAAATACAACTTTTGAAACCCCTTATTTGTTATAATATATTCATAACTATACATATCTAGATCTCTATTTCAACTAAGAACATCGTTTCATGACGATGTGTTTGGGTATGAAAAATTATAAGCTTAAAAACACACTATGATTTGTAACATGCACTTCACATGGTACCCAAAACACACCATGTATTGTAACCTCTACTGTGACATCTACATCTAATGCTCTTTACAAAAAAATGGCATGAGTCGACCTAGAACTCCCCTTGCTCAAGTAATTTTTAAGCCTTATACATATTAATGCATACATAGAGATATCAATTACAATTGGCTAATAAATCTTCTTAAAGTACCTAAAAACCTTCATAGATTTAGGGCATTGTTGTAGGCTCAAATTAGTGGATATTGTTAAAGGAATACTTAAAATATTATCATTGTGCATGTTGAACACTACAAAATAGTCTCAAGATACTTCCTATAGTTTAACCATAGCTTCTTATTAGCCATATTTCTATGTATTTGATAGCTCCAATATATTTCACTTGAAAACTATAATCCAACTAAACCTTGATTTCTCTAGTCAACTCTTCATTAGTTCTAATGATTAACATATCATCAACATGTAAAATTGTGATTAACTCAACTTAATTCCTTAAAAAATTCAATTCTAATGCATATGCATCAAATTTTTTATACAACATACATGGTGAGTACTTTAATCCATATAAAGATCCTTTTAGTTTAGAAACCCTTTATTCTATACCCCTTATCTAACATTCTTTAGGTCAAGACGAATATAGATTTTCTCATCTAAATCTCTATGTACGATAATGTTGTTTCAAAATTTATTTTTCCACTTCAAAATAAAAAGATGTAGCTATAGACAACAACATCCTAATGAAGTTGAACAACACATTACCTACTATAACAAATTGCATGCTTCAAAATACATTGTGTTTTATAACCTACACTTTGTCATACCCAAGCATACTGTATTGAAATGCTATTATTATTTGAAATGCATATGTAAACAAGGGACAAATAAGTATAGTTATAAATATCTTATGTTTTTTCAAGTAAATTATAAATGTTTAATAAAAAATATAACACGATTTTAAAAACTAAAGGCCATTACGCAATAAATAATTCTAAATTAAAATAAAATATATTTAAGCAATAAATTGATTATAGTCAATAAAATAGTTTTTCTAGTTAAATGAGATAAATCTTGAAAGTAGAAATATAGATAATAATTAAATTAATATATTAATATTAATATCTATATTATTATTAAAAAATAGAAATAAATATAATTAAAAAGATATTTATATTATAAATATAATTATATAGACATAATTATTATAATAATGATACATAAATATAATTTATTATTATAAAATAATAATATAATTTAATTAAATTATAAATATATAATAAAATAAAATAATATAATATAATAATATAATAATATAATAATATAATAATATAATAAAATAGTTTAATAATTGCAATATTCTAAAACTAATATATAATATATAATTTGATGTAATATTAATTATAAATAATAATATAAATTTATTTATATAATTTAAATATTTTATAATACAATATAATAAAACATAATAAAAATATAAAATAATAATACAAATTCAATTACATTATAATAAATTTAAACATAACAATACATTAAAAAAATAAACAAGGCAACAAAATTTAAATTTAAAAACAAAGTACATTACAAATATAAAATAATAATACAAATGCAATAAAAAATTAACTTTTCTTTAGAATTTCAAAAATTGTAACAGTGAAGAGATGGAGCGAACCTTGGCAAGAGTTGTGCAAAGTTCAGCAGGAGATGCGCGAAATCCAGGAGGGGTACAAAGTTGGGAGGAAACTGGTGATGCTAGTGCTAGGGCATCGAATGATGATGAGAAGTTGGCAAATGCAAGGAAGGAAAAGTCGTGTGAAGTCCTGTACCACAAATCCTTCATGACAATCGATCTATTCATGGAAGCCCAAGAAGAGAGCGATTTTCTCGAAGATGTAGCAGTTATTGGCAGGCTAGCGGGCCCAAGATTCGAGCACAATAAAATCAAAAGTTGGCTTGAGGGGCTCTGGAAAGACTTGGAGGCAATCAATTTTTTCTAAAAGGTTTTTTTGTTGTTGTTTTCCTCTCGGTGGAGGCCAAAAATTCCATTATGGAGGGAGGGCTATGGAAGATCGAGGGTCATCCTCTTTACCTTCAACAATGGTGCCCGAACTATGATGCGACAAAGCATGAGCCATATGAAAAGCCAATCTGGATACACTTGTACAACTTACCATTGGAGTATTGGGCGAGGAATGTCTGGTCAAGATTGGGCGCTCGCTTGGTACGTTGGTAAATGCCGACATTGACATAATTGAGGGCGACTCTTACATCTATGCCCGTCTAGAGATTATTGCAGTTAGGGGTCAAACCACAATAGTGGTTTACAAATTTTATGAGGAAGGAAATTTGATTTTTCTTCCTTTCCCCAAACTCAATGGGTTCGTTCGAACTCTATGGTTCGGCTGAACCACCTTTTATGTTCGACTGAACATATGTGTTCAGTTGAACCATTCGTTTGACTGAACCCTAAAACAAAAACAAAAATTAATAATATTTTAAGGGGTTCGGTCAAACATGGGTTCAACCGAACCCCCTCAAATAAGGCATAAAAAAAAATCGAACTTGTCACTGTCATTTTGTGCCTTTTTCTACTTTCCCTGTGCTCTGTGCATGCGGCGAATGACGAACATGAAAAACAAATGACGAATGGAAAACTCAACTTCATCTCTCCACAGTTCATCAACCCGACTTGCATATCTCACCAGGTTTGTCAAATTCGAATTTCATAGACTTCAAAATGTGTTTCTTTGTTAAATTTCTAAACCCGAAATGCAAAATTTTTCAAATTTGTTGATTTGAAACTGCATTTGTTTGAAAGTTTCTAAAGCCTTTTCAACATACACTATTTCTATGATACTCCGTCAAAAACACTATTTGAATATGTAGTGTTGCAATTACTTGACATACATTTCTACTCTGTCAAAAAATTAACATGCCCTGTAGATCTATGCTTCCACATTTTGCATACATTTCTACCAGGGCACCTCCAATTTATTTGAGGCATTATATCAAACAGTTCATTAACAAATTTATTTGAGGCATTATATCAAACAGTTCATGGTAATTTTTGACGGAGTATGATAGAAATAGTGTTTCCATTGTATGCACCCTGTATCAAACAATTCATTAACAAATTTATTTGAGGCATTATATCAAACAGTTCATGGTAATTTTTGACGGAGTATGATAGAAATAGTGTTTCCATTGTATGCACCCTATATCAAACAATTTATTAACAAATTTATTTGAGGCATTATATCAAACAGTTCATGGTAATTTTTGATGGAGTATGATAGAAATAGTGTTTCCATTGTATGCACCCTATATCAAACAGTTCATTAACAAATTTATTTGAGGCACTATTTCTATATATCAAAAACACTATTGGAAATTTATTTGAGGCATTATATCAAATAGTTCATTAAAAAATTTATTTGAGAAATTATATCAAACAGTTCATGATATAAAGTTTAGGGTGCATACAATGGAAACTTGGATAAAATTCTTCATATTTTTCCTTTGAGTCTTATGACATTACTCCAAAAATGGTTGGTGAACTAAATGTATGAATCAAAGAATAAATTTAGAGGAAAGAAACTAGATTGTTTGAATGAAATGTATAATAAAATAGTTCTATTAGGATTAGAAGGAATGAAGGTATTATTAAATTTTCTATTTTACACCTCAAAAGAGAATAAAGAAAAGGGTGTGCCTTGTTTTTTGTTAATTTTTATTTAGTAAAAGTGAATGAGAAACATTCAAATGAAAATAAACCTCCATTACAAAAGTCTTAGGATGTCTAAATCCTAGAATGAACTCCTCATGTTTCCTCCTAAATGGGTGTTTTATTTTTTAATAGAGTTCATGCATGAATCAACCCCTATATCTAGAGATCCCTATCAAACAAACACTTCATATTTGCATGAATTAAAGGATTGAACCTAAATGACATTTTAAAGAAAGGATTTATATGTTCTAGTGTCTTTTCATGGGATGCTCCAACTATTTTTATGAAAAAGAAAGATAAGACGCTTTTCCAAGTTTTCTTGATTATGTATGTTCAATAAATAAACAATTAACATTAATATCCACCACCTAAAATTGACTTATTTTACTAATTGAGAGGGGTGGCCATATTTTAAAAAATAGGTATAATATTCAATTACAATTAGTAAAGAATAAAGGAGGAATACATTCATAAAACTACATTTAGAACTAGGTATAGGACATCAAAATTATATGTTTGAGGCAATGCATATAAGACACTCATATACAAAATAGTACAAAAGAAAGAGAAAAAATGTAAAGAATGTGTGCTTGTAGTCTATACTTCAGAGCATTAAAATTTTGAAATTAAACATAAAGAATAATATGATTTATAAATTAAATACACGAGGCTATTATATAATATCAAAAAAGACTATTTTAAATTTTAAATTATTTATATTTTAATTTTAGGGTAAATACTTTTGGTTGAATTTATGAATTAGAAATAGAAAATTTGAAAGGGCCCCACCCTTTTACAAAGACCAATAAAGAGACAAAAAATGATCAATCATATTGGCATGGAACAACAACAAGAAAAATATAGTTGTAAGTTAGAAAAATGACATCCAATTACAAATACTCCACCAATAGTGGCAATGTATCTAATAAAGAGGGTCGTTTTCCCAAAAACATTAGTAGATCTATCATTTCACAACTTGAATCCAAAATTCTTCAAGGAACTATATCTTATTGTGAACCTTATCCTTTTCCATGAATTCAAACCTAGTTCAGGTTTGTAATGGAGTTTCCATCTTTAGTTTCCAAACTTGAGACCAAAGGGAATAAAGGGTTCCTATAATCTTCTAAACTTGAACCTTCTTCATATTTTTAAATTATTAGAAGAAATTCCAAGAGGTGAATGTTGCAATTCAAGAGAATGGTAGAGGCAATGAACTCCAACTAATCCATCTGTAACATGATTCTTGTCTCTACCAATCTCCTCTAAATTTCTCTTGACAAGACCTTCTAAATTAGTCATGTCTACAAGAGGACCAACCACCCCTCGATTATGCTCAAAGGGAGTCTCAACCAAATCCTAAGGTAAACAAGGCTCCATCTCATCCTTATGCATTTTGTTCAACCTCGCCTTCCTCTAAAATTCCTAAACCTATAAAATACATAGCTATTTACACATGACAACATGGTGAAAACACAAGAAAATCCTATAGCATGACATGTTGAACCCAAATAACCAAATTCAAAAATAATTTAATCTATAAGTATAAATAGTTTGATGGTAGAAAATTTATACATATAAAAATATGATAAATGTGTGATTATTTTTCTTTCCACTCTATAAATTTTTGATGTGCTTGGCTATATAATTGAGATGATTCACTCATAATGTAATGATAAAAATTTAGTATGTATGAAAGAAATATTTTTGAGACATCAAACTACCATTCTACATAACTCGCATGGAAATAAGAATATTATTTTATTTTAACTGAAGAAATTGTGTGTACTCTATCTTGAAAATTACTAATTAATTTTGAATATATACTTATAATTTAAAATAAGAGCATCCTTTGTAACATGGAATAGATAGGTTAATTTTAATGAAATAGAATATGTTTTTATATTAAGAAAAATTTACAAATATATGGAACTCATACATTGAGAAATTGACTAAGATGTAACTCTATATGAGAATTAAGATGCTCAAATAATTTATATACCTTCTTTCAATAATTAACATTAGAAACTAATACTTGGCTCATATTGTATACCCACCTCCCAATGGTCTTGGAATGGATGCATTTAGATGGAGAAGGATTTCAAAAGGCTCATGGTACTTGTGGACCCCTCAAAGGAATGATATATATAACACATGAACTTTATTTATGAAATTTTGTCTTTAGTTGTTGGCTTCTAGTATGAATGTTATCTATAAGGTGGAATTCTTAGTTGAGACTCTCAATCTTCCATTGTTGGTTTCTAGTGTGATTATACAATATGCTCGCCAAGTATTAATTTCTAATGTTAATTATTCAAAGAAGGTTTTGTTTCATAAGAAGAGACCTATGTTGACATATACCAAGGCATGCTATTATCCACAATGCATGACAATTCTTCACATCTCTACCAAGTTCTAAACATATACAGATTTTCCATTTCCATGGAGGAGATTGATGATTTAAAAAGAAAATATCATGCCATTTTTTTCTTGAGAAGTCATGTTTGCATTCATGATTTGCAACTTCAATCTTATCCAAAAAGAAATTATGTTATTGTTATGTGCCTATGTGCTTGATATTAACAAATCAAAACCTTCATTTGAGCATGATCGCCAACACAAAGGTAAACGAGTGGAAACAAAAGAAAGCTCGGTTAATGGCTTTCAGCATGTTGGTGGAAAATCTGCATCTTTTTGAAAGTGGCTTCCTAGCTTATCAGTCTTATGTTTAGTAAGGTTTTGTAATTTCCACTATGTTATGTATTCGGGTCACGGGTATATCTAGTATGATGTCTTCTTTTGGGAATTTTGGGTGCATAAGAGAATGTGCATATGTAATGATGTATTCAACCAATGTGCTTTTGTAACGTTGTAATCAGACAATTGGTCATTTGTACTAGGACCTCACTAGTCTTTTTGATATTTTGTAAAATTTGTTACTCAGACTACAACTTGGGGTTTTCTTGTTGGTTCTTTCCAACCAGTATGTTCGCTTGAACCAGCTATATGTAAAATATTATATATAAATAAAATTATAAGTGGTCTCCCACTTTTTCTTAAAAAAAAAAGTTCTTGTAAATGTCCACATCTTTTTCCTTGACGCAGTTGCTATTTCTTAAAAGATTTCTTATGATTTTTCATAATGTTGGTCAATACTTTACTGTAAATATTCTATAGTCATGCTCTTAAATGTCATAAGAATATGTTATAAGAGGGTTTCATCTTATAAAGCTATAATGATATTATATGCTCTTAGAACATCTTAGAAACCTTCCTTGAAGCATTCAACAAATGACAAATAACTACCAACACAAAGTGAGATGCCTCATTTCCTAATATGAGGACAAAATAATAAATCAAAATATTAGGATGCAAGGTTGACCCACCTTTCCTAATACTTGGCTAAGTTTATCATCTATTGAGGAGTGGATCCCAGCAACAATTGTGCTTAGTGCTTACCCACTAATCTAGGAATACCTATTTCATTTTTTCTTTATTGTATGCCCTATTTGGAAATATAATTCAAGTTAAATTTAATGGGGATGGATTTTATGCCCACTCCCTGTATTTAAAATGGCTACAATGGGGTGAATATGATATGGTGGTAAAAACCAAGATACAAGTTGGTTTAGTTCTCATAAACTCTCTGAAAAATAATTGAATTCCTACATCCTAACTAGAAATACCATGAGGGGTTTAGATCCCATTTTAGACGAAAAATATTCTTATATTGATCACTAGTTCACTTGGACCAACTAAAGATATGGTGAACTAAGGGAAAATTAGTTGTATTGATAGATTAAAACATAGTTATTTCTCTTTCCATTGTCCCCTCTCCACAAAACACCCTTATTTAAGTAGATTCTATTAAACCTATCTCACATATCACCTCCCAATTCTTTAAACTTTTCAAACTTCTTATTCCTCATACCTAATAATCTATCCTTCAAGCTCAACACTTCCCACCTCAATAAAATTGATCACCTTGCTTCCCTAATATCCCTTTTGTTGATGTTCCTAGACCTCATCAAAATGGTAAGTGGATACAATTGTGGAATGATGTGATTAAATCTATTGCACTACCTTACTATGATCTTACAATAAGAATATGGCTAGAAAGAGATCTAGAATGGAAAAAAAATATGGATCCAAATAGAAAAAAAAAAAACTTGTTTTGGCTTTGGCACTTACTAATAACTTTTCTACAATGAGTGGTTGCTTCCGTTGAAATAAAACTTAGAAGATTTGAACTTAATTGTGGTAGCTCGGATCTCAATTAAGAGATAGGCTACATTGGATGAAAGGATATAAGGGATACAAATTATTTTTTAGTTATCTCAAACATATTTACATTCTCGAGACTGGATAATATCTATTGTTGATCAAGAGAGGTAGTTCCATGACAACTCTCCTCCTCTGCCCTTAGCCACCAAGCCTAGTACCCCTGCCTTTGTCTCTCTCCACTACCCCTCTCTCAGAGTATCTCCTCCTACTCTCCTCTCTGCCTAAGCCCTTGTACACCCCTACTTGCTTTATCTCTCTCCACTCCCCCCTCTCTCAATTCTCTCCCTCCCACCCCCTCTCCCTCTCTCCCCTCTACCTAAACCCTTTATCTCTCTCCCACTCCCCCCTCTCTCTCTCTCAAGTCTCTCCCTCCTACCCCCTCTCCCTCTCTCCCCTCTACCCTTAACCCTTAAACCCTAAACCCTTGTGCACCCCCTACCCTTTATCTCTCTCCCACTCCCCCCCACTCTCTCTCATGTCTCTCCCTCCCTCTCCTCTCCCTCTACCATTAGCCTTAAATCTAAATATTCTACTCCTACTCTATCTCTTGAAATTATCTCCCTCCCTACCCTCTCCCTCTTGATCTCCTCTACCCCTTAGCCCTTAAACCCTGCACCCTTTATATCTCTCCCTCCCCCACTCTCTCTCAAGTCTCTCCCTCCCACCCACTCTCCTCTCTCCCTCTACCTAAACCCTTAAACCCTACCCTTTATCTCTCTCCCACTCCCCCCCTCTCCTTCTCTCCCCTCTACCCTTAACCCTTAAACCCTAAACCCTTGGACACCCCCTACTGTTGATGGTGTTTTCTACACAACAACAACTCAGACAAAAAATTATATTCTATCTCTCTTGAAAGGTAATCTTCAACAACAAATTGCTGAAAATCACCCCAAGGTCTCTTGGGTGTCAGGTCTTGACAATGCATAAACAACTCAGATAATATGTGAAAATGATGGTAATCACAAGGGGCCTTAAAAATGAACAATGCTGGAGGTGAATTTTCATCAGATGCAACAATATGGTGATGCTTTCAATCCTAAAACTAACCCAGATTCAAAATAAACAGCAAAAGAGATAAGGGTTTAGAGAGATTCTATTCTATTCTATTTCTAAGACTAACAATGCAAATGATAAACACTTGAAATGGACCAATCCCAATGAAACCAATCTCTACTTGACCAAGATTAATCTACAATCTTACATAAACAGTGCAATATTCTAAGGTTTTAAAGATTTTCAGATCATGAACATTCACCCAAGACAACCCAATTGCAGTTGAAATGAATAAATCTCCATAATTGAACCAAGCACAATGAATATAAAGGACCAGGCTAACTTTACAAAGCAACTAACAATCAACTAGCTACAAAAAGTATGGACCAGGGATTGCTACAAACACTTCAAACATTAAATCATGAACATCATTGAATCGGATCTAATAACCATGATCAATTTTAAAAATAGAATCATAAGAACCATGCAAGATAAGTCAACACAAAAGAGATCACCAGAAAATCACAATGCCTTCAATTGTATTGAATCACCAAACTCCAACAACAATTCCAATGTTCTGTTACATCACTTGCTCAGAAATTGACTAGCTTCTACCTCTACTCTACTGCTAAATTCGCTCTCTATCAAATCTTCTCCTAATCCCTCACCCCTTACAAATGAGGCACAAACACCATTTATAGAAAACCCTAAACATGTTGGACCAATTAGATTTTACAATAATAAGTGGCCCCAAAACAGGTCAGCCTAAGTAGATTTTACAATAATAACGGGCCCCAAAACAGGTCGATCAGGAGAATTTCAAAATAGGACAAGATTTGCATTAAATGCATGAATATTATCCATGTCAGCCCATGATCTCCAGCAAGATCAGATTCACGTATCTTCCAGAAAGTCCTCCAACTGTAGACAGTTTTGGCACAAATTTTTAGGCAGGTCTCATTTTGAAAATTTAAATTGAACACTTCCAGATTTCCCTCTTTTGGCACGAATCCATGTGCAAGTCTCCCTCCTACCCCCTCTCCCAATCTCCCCTCTACCCTTAGCCCTTAAACCCTAAACCCTTCTACTCCCTACCCTCTATCTCTCTCCCCAATCGCCCCCTCTCTCTTGTGTCTCCCTGGGTACCCACTCTCCTCTCGAGGCTCCTCTACCCTTAACCCATGCGACCCCTACCCTTTGTCTCTCTCCCACCCCACTCTCTCTCCAAGTCTCTCCCTCCTACATCTCCCCAGCTCTCCCCTCTACCCTAAACCCTTAAGCCACCCTTTATTTCTCTCCTCCTCCTCTCTCTCTCAGAGTCTCTCCTCCTGCCCCTCTCCCTCTCTCCCTCTACCCATGGCACCATTAGAGCCCTAAACCCTTGTGCATTACCGGCACATCTCTCCCAGTCCCCCCTCTCTCAAGTCTCTCCCTCAGCCCCTCTCCCTCTGCCCTTAGCCCTTAAACCCTAAACCCTTTTTACTCCTACCTCTATCTCTCTCCCTCCCCTCTCTCTTGAGAGTCTCTCCTAAGTACCCACTCTCCCTCTCGAGCTCCTCTACCCATAGCCCTTAAGCCCTGCCTTTATCTCTTACACTCCACATCCCTCTCAAGTCTCTAGTCCCACCCCTCTCCTCTCTTCCCTCCTACCTAAACCCTTAAGCCCTGCATACTATCTCTCTCCCTCCCCTCTCTCTCAAGTCTCTCCCTCCCTGCCCATCTCCTCTCTCCCTCTACCCTTAACCCTTAAACCCTAAATGTTTGTACACCCCTACCCGCTGTCTCTCTCCCACCCCCATCTATCTCTCCAAGTCTCTCCTCCCACACCCTCTCCCTCTCCTCTGCCTAAACCCTTAGAAGCCATGCCTTTATCTCTCTCCCTCCCCTCTCTCTCTCTCCTGCCCCTCCCTCCTCTCTCCTCTACCTTAACCCTTAAACCCTGGCCCTTGTACCCTTGCCTTTATCTCTCTCCCTCCCCTCTCTCTCAAGTCTCTCCTCCTGCCCCTCTCCCCTCTACCCTTAACCCTTGTACTCCCCCTACCCTTTATCTCTCTCCCACTCCCCCCCTCTCTCTCTAAAAAGTCTCTCCCTCCTACCCACTCTCCCTCTCGAGCTCCTCTACCTTTAACCCTTAAACCCTAGGACCCCTTACCCTTTATCTCTCTCCCCTCCCCCTCTCTCTCAAGTCTCTCCCTCCTACCCCTCTCCCTCTCTCCCTCTGCCTTAAACCCTAAACCCTTATACCCCTACACTTTATCTCTCTCCCACTCCCCCCTCTCTCTCTCAAGTATCTCCCTCCTACCCCCACTCTCTCTTTCTCTCCCACTCCCTCCATATCTCTCTCTCAAGTCAATGATATGGGCCTTCGTAAAATTTTCCAGCCATACTTGTCATTCTCTCTAGCTGAAAAAATCCATGCAGGCCCATTAAAAAAAACTTAAGAATAGTTAAAGAATACCCATAAGCACAAAGCTAACGAATCTTCAACTTCATTGCTCAAGGTGATTTAAAGCATCAAAATAAAATAACCTTCTGGGTCTCTAAATCTTATACAGTATATGATATGAAGCAATTTCATCATTGTGGGAAAATCACTGCACTAAAAAGATTTCTAGAGAAAATAAAATCTAGGAGGTTCGTAGGGTTGTAAATACATTAGAATTAGAATAGGAACAACTAAAAAAGGAGTGACTCATAATCCTTTTAACCACAGTTACATTTTGAGAATACAAAAATTTGGAATATGCAGATCATCAAATTAGTTAGGCTGTGCAAACAGACCTCATCTTTCAACTGAATATTCTCAATACGCAGTTGCTGCTCTTGAAGACTGACTTCTGCAATAACAACAGGTGCTCTGCAGTTGGTGCATATGGGATTTCTCATGGCTTCTTTAATTGCCATGTTCTCCAAGTGAAGCTTCTCATTATCTTGCCTGAGGAGAGTGTTTTCATGACACTCGTGTTGAGCCTGAAAATCCAAGATTTGAAAAGCCATGATTAGAAAAAATTAATATATAGTTTTTAACTATATACTTTTAATATTATAATAATAATATATATAGTTTTTAATTATATACTTTTAATATTATAATAATAGTTATATATTATAATAATAATATAATTATTAAAATATATTGCAATAATAAGTATATTATTTATTATAATTTTAAAAGAATATAATTTATATTTATATTAATATTAAATATTAATTTTTAATAGAGGGGGTTTGACTCAACATTTTTAGAACGTTTGACCGAACCCCATTCAAATTATTTTTTTATTGTATGTTAAATGGGTTCTAACCCCTATTCGACCAACATTAAATTTTTGTTTGACCGAACCCACTTATTTTCACCCACATCCTCTCAGGCACCAAAATTGCTCAAATTTTGCACTTCAAGCTCAATTTGAGAATGAAAATGGAGGAGATCTCAGAAAACCAACTGGTATCAGGTTACCCTCAAAATGAGCTATCCAACGAATATAATTTTAATATGTTTTGATTATATTATCTATTTGTTTTTTAAGTTTTATTAAATATAGATTTTTCACCGAAAACAAAACTCTTTGTTCTGCACATGTGGAAAAATAGAAGATTATTAAAAAAATATTTTTAAACATATGAGTGCACCAGATATTGGAGTTCTTGATCCAACCAAAAAAATCAATACATACAGAAAAGTTATGTGTTATACTCGCTATGTCTTAATTGTAATTGATTTGACTTTGAAACTTGATTAAAGAAAAAATATTCAATAAAAAACTATCTAACCAAGTGGAAGCACTAGATATCAGAGTTAAAAATCTAAATTTGAAAGAATTAGAATTTTATCTTTCAAGGAAAAAAAGTTATGCATTATACGGTGTGCGTCACTTTTAAAAAATGTTGTTTTTTGAAAAAAATAGTTTTTGTGGGAGATGGAAAAAGAAGTGCAATCTGATTCCAAATTTTTTGAAAAAGATATTTTTAGAATCTACAGATAAAATGTGACAAGACTCTAGTTTGCATCATCTTCAAATTCCTCACGGTTTAACCGCTATAGGTTCCCAAATGTGAAGATTTAGTTAAAAAAAAATTAGTGTCCAATTTGGCCAAAACTTGTAAACCACTATTGTGGGATCACCCTTAGGCTTGTTTCAAAAAAAATATTGTTATGTGTGAATGGAGCACACTAGAAATAGAAAAGGACTTCTCTTGGCTCTACAGGGGCGCCTACTTCGGCTCACATGAAGAAGGCGTCGAATGAGGTTCAAAATGATTTCACTACCAGCTCAGTTCCAAGCAAAACCGAAGCGGATTCCCAGGCTGATTCACCCCCAACATCTTCTCCTCGGGCACGGGTGGATCCTCCTTCTGGGGATGTGTTAGCGGATTCCAAGATGGCCATTGTCCCTTTTGTGCCCAGTGGAGTGTGTGATTGGGCAAGATGTAGTGTTTTTTATCAGGATGAGGTGTTTTCTAAGGAAGATGTTTTGAACATTACCGAGCCCAGGTGTCTGAGCCAATTTGCTGCTTTGTAAATCAAAGAAGTACAGGGGGAGAAAATATAGCAAACAAAAGAGGGAAGAGGAGGCCAGGGAGAAAGGCTTCCAAAGCATCATGAATTTTTTGACATCCAAGGGAGCGAAGGCCTCCCTTGGACAACAATGAAATTCCTAACATGGAATGTAAGGGGCTTATCAACCCCTGACAAGCGACACTTGGTGAAGCATCATTTAGATAGATCAAAGGTTGATATAATTCTGCTTCAGGAGACAAAGATCGACTCTCTTGCTGGTGGAAAGTTTGTTCAATACTGCAAAATATGGAAAGGAACTTTTAGTAATTCTATGGGTTTGGCTAGGGGCTTGGGTGTCCTCTAGGCTCCCCACTTGGTGGATATAAAACTATTAGAGGCTCGACCCAACTGGATGTTGTGTTGGGTAACTTGTTGGGCGAATGGGTATGGTTTTCCTTTATTCAATGTGTATGGGCCAATAAAAATGGTTGAAAAGAAGAGAATTTGGAATGAAATCAAGGAGCAGGTGGAAAAACTAGGTGGTGAAATGCCTATTATGAGTGGGGATTTTAATGCCATTTTGAATTTGAATGAGAAGAGTGGCGGGCTGCAAAAGGTAAACCGGGTAATGGAGGATTTCTGGGACTTCATTTCTGATTTATCTGCAGTTGACTGCATACCATGCAACGGTTCGTTCACATGGACAAATAGGCGGCTAGGCTTTACCAAAATTTCATAATGTTTGGATCATTTTTTCCTTGGCTCCGGTTGGTGGAGAGATGAGTTTCGTTGTTTTGCTTCTATCCTCCCCATTGTTGTACATCTCTGACCACTTCCCAGTGCAGCTGGAGATTACTTTAAGCACGAGACCATCTAAGGGGTTCTTCAAGTTTGAATCGATGTGGTGGCGAGAGGCTTGTTTACTGGAAAGTTTGGAAGCATGGTGGAAGGAGAGAATTAACTGTGGGGGTTCAACTAGCTTCCGACTTCTCAAAAGGCTTGGGTACATTAAAGCCAAGTTGAAGGTTTGGAATAAAGAAAATTTCAAAAATATATTTATCGAAAAGGCCAAAGTTGAAGATGAATTAGAATAGTTTAACGAGCAAGTAATTAGATTTGGCATGACAACAGAAGAGTTCAAGAGAGAAAAAGACTTAAAAGAATGGCATTCAGAGATTCTAGCTCGCGAGGAACTATACTGGAAGGACAAGGCTCGTGAAACTTGGCTTAAGGAGGAAGACGCAAATACAAAGTATTTTCATGCTGCCACTCGATCTAGAAGAGATCGAAATAGAATTGCCAACATCTGATTAGCCGATGGATCCACTGTAAGTGGCATGGAGGGCCTGGAAAAAGAAGCAATTCGCTTCTTCATCGATTTGCTTGCTGCCAGGGCGAATGATGGTGGTTGGGACAAAGAGTATCTGAATTGCATCCCAAAAATTATTGGTGACATTGACAACAAGATGTTATGCGCTCCATTTACCATGGAGGAAGTCAAGGCAACCATCTTTGGGTTAAATCTTGATAAGGTGTCGGGGCCCGACGAGATTCCCATAAAATTCTTCCAAAAATGTTGGAGTTTTGTGGGTCAGGATGTGGGGAACTTTTTGGAGGAATTCAGGAAAAAGAGGAAATTCGTCAAAGATATCAACAACATGGTGGTGGCTTTGGTTCCCAAAAAATCGGACTGCTCTTCCTTTGCTGATTATCATTTGATATCTCTTTGCAATGGTTTGTACAAAATTTTGGCAAGAGTAATGGCAAACAGACTAAAGAAGGTGATGGGTTCAATAATATCAGTGGAGTAGAACGGGTCACACCCGGAAGGGAGATAATAGACAACATAATCACGACGACAGAGGTGGTCCAATCGATTACTTCAGATCGGTTGAAGGGTATGGCAATCAAGCTTGATGTCAGTAAAGTGTATGATAGGGTCCATTGGGACTTTCTATTGGTAGTTCTGGAAATATTCAGTTTTGCCCCTGAAAGGGTTGAAATGGTTAGTTGGTGCATTTCCTCTCCTTAGTATTCTATTCTTGTAAACGACATGATGTGCGGCTTCTTTAGTGCTACCGATGGCCTTCGACAGGGAGACCCGTTGTCCCCTTTTCTCATTGTCATCATGGCGGAGGCCATGGGGCGTCACTTCTGTAAGTTAAGGGAAACACATGTCTGGCGTGGTATCCGGGTGGTGGATGGGATGGAAAATATCACACACAATCAATTTGTAGATGACACTACGCTCTTCGGGGAAGCTTCGGTGAGGGAGGCAGAGGTTATTAAGGGAGCTTTGGATAAATACACTATTGTGTCGGGTCAAGTATTGAACAAGGAAAAATTCAAAATTCAACACCAAGATTTATGTACAAAAGAAAATTTCACGGATTCTTGGCTTTGCGATAGGTTCTCTTCCATTGAAACATTTGGGTGCACCCTTATTTCAGGGACTGAGCAAATCTTCTCATTGGGAGGATGTTCTGAATCGTTGTAGGTTGAAGGAGGCATGGAAATGTAAACAGTTATCATTTGCAGGAAGAATACAAATGATTAAATCGGTGTTGGCCTCAGTCCCCATTTTTGTCATGTCCTACTTTAAAATACCAGCTAAAGCCTGCAACAGTCTTGAAAGTCTGTTGAAGAAGTTTATGTGGGAAGGTGCTAAGGAGGTGAAACAGATTCCTTTGATAAGTTGGGAAATTGCATGCTTGCACAAGAATGATGGGGGTGCTGGGCTGCGTGAGATGGAGCTTTTGAATAATGCCTTGGGGGCGAAGCTCAATTGGAAACTCTACAAGGAATTTGATAGACTATGGTGTAAAATCAATGTGGCAAATACTTGGACAACGATGATCCCACTCGCATTTTGACTATGGTGAACTCTGAGGGCGGCTCGACCGTCTGGAGGTTCATATGGAAAAGCATGGGATTGATTACTGACCACATTTCTTGGTGGATCGGGAATGGGAGATTGACAAATTTCTAGATTGATTCGTGGAATGGTTTCCCATCGCTTGATTCGCTTTTTGGCACAAATGACTGGATTGAGGATGTGGTTTGTTGTTGTGGCTGTAAAGTGGTGGACTACGTTTGGGTCAATTCTGATCATGGTAATCTAGAGTTGGGCTAGATTGACAGTGATGTGTTCCACATCCCAGCTGAAGATCAAACTAAATTGAAAACCATTTTGAGCAAGCAAAAAGTTTTGTTAACACAGGAGGTAGATGAGATAGTATGGTGTGGGGCGTGGTCTGGGGATTTTTCAGTAAAACTAGGCTATGAAATTCAGTGCACACAGGGTAATTATGAAGGGTGACTGTCCTGGCTGCGTTGGAACTCTCATCGTCTACCAAAGGTCGGTGCCTTCTTGTGGGCAGCGCTTCACAAGAAGATTTTAACAGATGAAAGGCTGGTCAAATATGGAATTTACGGCCCTTCGATGTGCATGCTTTGTAGAGCAATGGAGGAAAACGTTGACCACTTGCTACTTTCATGCCCCATTGCTGCGACTTGTTGGGATTGGTTGATGCAATCCCTGAGTTGGTATACTCCGAGACAATTGGATTTGAAGGACTTTTTGACAAGCTGGCCAAGAACTTTTGGATGTGATATGTGGAGGGATGTTTGGTCGATTGCCCCCTCTTTGCTTGTTTGGCACTTGTGGAAGGAGCGGAATCACAGGGTTTTCAACGACAAGAGTCTTGAGGCATTTGAATTGATTTATCGGTTGGAAACAAGCATCTGCGAGGTGACAAATGCAAAATTCCATTCAAGGAAAGATTCAAAGTTCACTGCCTGGGACAATGCGTTAAGGAAGAATTGGGGACTCCTAAAGCCACCTACGATGGTGGGTTCTGGCACTGCCAGGAAAAGATGTGAAGCTCGGTGGAAGACTCCAAGGCTTGGTAGAGTAAAATTGAATTTCGACGGTGCGTCGAAGGGGTACCCAGGTGCGGCCGGGTGTGGTGCCATCATAAGGAATGAAAAAGGGGAATGTTTGTGGGTGTCTGCTAAAGGGATTGGGGAGGCAACGAATAACATGACCAATTTCGAAGTGTTGGCTTATGGTATTTCCTTGTGCATCGGTAAAGGGTACTGTGAGATTGATATAGAAGGTGATTCGATGATCTACATTAACTCAGTCCAAAAGAACTCGGTATTGGATTGGAAGCTTAAGGGTCTTGTCTCAAAAATTCATCAGTACTTATCTGAACTGGCAGACTTTACAATTACTCATGTTTACCGTGAAGCTAACATGGTTGCAGATGTCTTGGCTAATATCGGGGTTTCCTTGGGTGTTTCTAAAGTTGTCTACAGGGATGTTGGGCTTCCGAATAATCTCGTGGAGGCCATTAAGAAGAACTTGACAATTCAATGATCTACTTTTGTTGCAATCTTTGGAGATTTGGGCTGCTTTGTTTACATTTCTTTCTTCCTGATGGCTTTGCTTGCCCACCAGTTGGAAACAACTTATGTGAAGCTAGATTTCTGTATTCTCAAACTGAATGCCATTATGCTGCTGTAATTAATTAAACCAAATCAATTTCATGGGAGCTGCCCCCTTAGACAGCATTTACCTAAAAAAAAATAAAAAATAATACAAATGCAATTACATTATAAATATTATAATAAATATAAATATATCAATGCATTAAAAAATAAAAAGGGCGGCAATATTTAAATTTAAAAATCCTTGAAACCCGGAAACCCCTCGTTTAAAATCTGCCGTTAGGGCTGCCGTCTTCCATCAATTACCCTCCGTTGTTTCTATATCCTTCCTTGGTGGGCCCCGCGCATGATGGGCATGCATGTTTTTGTGTTTTTGTATGTACATAGGTGCGTTTTGTCTCGGAGTTACCCGGCTCCCTTTTGTTCTGGTTTCATGCCTGCTCACATTAGACAGTCGGTAGAGAGAGGGTATTATTTAAAGCTATTCCGAATGACCAGCTCAACATATTTTGAGCTGCCCCAACAATCGTCACTTTCGCTTCTGTTTTTTATTTTCCAGTAGTAGATGACCAGCTCTTAACAGATGACCAGTTCTTAAGATGACAATCACTTGCAAAACCTTATAAACACTTCCCCAACAACAGCTTTTCTTCAGCTCTGAATATTTTCTCTTTTTCCCAGTCGAGTGATCTTCTATCATTCATGGAGAAAATACAACACACGCATGTTGATGTTGGGGAACTGAAATTACATGTTGCAGAGATTGGATCAGGTATTTCTCGCACTTTTTTCAAGGTTTCTTACAATGTTCTCTTAGCTTATTGTTCTTATAATGTATGGCCATGCCTTAATGAGATTTGGTTACAGGTCCAGCTGTGCTATTGCTGCATGGCTTTCCTGAAATTTGGTATTCATGGCGTCATCAGATGATTGCCTTGGCAGATGCTGGATTTCATGCAATTGCCCCTGATGACTAACTTCAAGTCATCAAAGCTTCTTACCTCCCAGGTGATGACTATATAAAACCCTTATATCTAACTTTAAGTGTCCTAAGTTTTCATTACCATTCTCACCATTAAAAGTCTCCTCACTAACTATAGATAATATGAAAATTCTCATGGTTACGGTAGCATTTAGAAGAAGTTTAGATTGGTAGTACTACCTAAACATTATTTAAATTTTTTATTTGAATAGAAATTTTAGTTATGAAGTTAAATTGTCATGTTGCATGATCATAAGGTTGTAAATGTTAAATTGTTGATATGTAAGGACTTCGTAAAGTGTATAATAGGTGTTTTTGTTACTAAATTACTAGCCACAAATATAGATTTATCTGAAACACACAATTGGTCACTTTAAAGATCACTCAAATAGCAACACACATGGTGATTGACCATTTTACATTATGACTTATTTATATTATGGCATTCACTTATGTATTTGAAGTTATAATATCTTTTTGTATGATCTTAAGGTTGTACATACTAAATTATTGATATACATAAGGACTTCTTAAAGTGTATAATAGATGTTTTTTATTACTAAATTACAGGCCACAAATATATAGATTTCTCCCAAAAACACAATGGGTCACTTTGAGGGTCACTCAAATAGAGGACACATGATGATCTACCATTTTACATTATAGAGTTTACTTATGCATTTAAAAGTATCACATGTGCAATTTGACATTGACATTTATTTATGTTTATTTTACTTATTCTTAAATGTATATTTGACATTTATTTATATGTTTTCTTTGACATTTTCTTATGTATAGTTAACATTGATTTTGGATTATGTATGTAGAGATTTAACAAGATATCTCCTATTTTTGACATTTACTTATGACTTTTAAGTTTGTTAAAAATTGATATGTAAGATTACATGAAAAAACTCGATGAAATATACATGTATACAATTCTATTATATTAAAAAAAAAGTTACATTTTTTATTCAATTATTGAATTTTCTTTAAATAAAATATTTATGATAAAATATTCATGAACATTAAATAAATTCAATTTGGTAAAATCTAACCTATAGATTTAAGTTTCATCTTTTATGTAAAAGTATGGATATAATTAGTTCCAATAAAAAGTGGCATGGAATAAAAAAAATTGTGTTTTCTAGTTTCATTTTTGTTGTTTGTACATGCATCAAAATAGTTTTAATGGTGGATGATTGACAATACTATGTGTAAGTGTTTAATCTTACACAACCTTTCAAATTTTATGAAGATTTTTTTTTTTTTTTTATCATTCATGACACCCATTGATGTTATTTATAGTTATAATTAACACACTTGTCTTTTGAAAACTAATAATTATTCTTAGAGGAAGAGGTAACAAATGACACTAGAATCACTAATCATCTTCTTAGTATTAATATCATTAGTTCTCATCTCCATAATAGTATAATAATCTTTGTTTGAACAAGTATACTTGTTGCCAATGCATTTATAAGGATCGAGATTTGCCAACATCTTAGGAGTGATAAGAGTGCTATTAAAGGAATTAATAGGATGAACTAAAAATAAACATCAAACATATGGAAAAAAATTTCACCATGCAAGAGAATTGACCATAACATTATATAACCAATTTTGACATAAGAAAATCCTTCCCAAAAATAAAACATTATGAATATCTAATAATAAATTATTGGGAGAAAAAATGACTCAAAGTAAAAAAAAAAATTGAGTCATCTTGTATCATAATCAATGAAGACCCAAAGATCATTCAAATAATGAATAGTTATTTGAATTATCCCTTTAAATTTTATAATGGTTTAAGTAATAATTGAAATAATCCATATGTAAGTTTTATTAAATACTTGGCATTTTGTTGCCTTAATTCTATAACACCTCTATAAAATTAATCTATAGCATTATAAGCTAATCTTGGAAAATTTGAGTAATGTGACCATCAAACCAAAATAGATATACTTGAGGAAATGTATTGTTATCCATTATCTTATAATGGATAAGATTTCTTGTCACTCAAAAAATAATAGATGTGGTGGCATGCAAAAACAACATAATACTAAATAGTAATACAAAAATCTAGAAAAGGATAACATATATACATAATGAAATAATTGAAGAGAAAACTATTCTAAACGTAACATTGCCATATAGATTTTATAGGTTCTATATTCAAAATACATAATTTAATGGTTTTATTTTTTTTCTTTATTTTCTTGAGTCACATAGTACTAAATGGAAGAAAAGGTAAAGAATAATAACTCACACTTATTTTGGAAATGATAATTTTTGCATCATGGCCTTCTAAAGTGGCTCTTTGTTGAGAACAATAGACTTAAATTTAAGATTGCTCTATTGCATTAGCTAAATAATGGGGACCTTTCTTAGCCTAATGTCAAGGGTAGTTTTTATAATGTTCAATGGCAATTTATAGAGGATACGAGTAAGATCAAATTACAAGGAAAGAAATAGGAATAAATAATTAAATATCTTGAAAACTATTTGTAAACTATTAAGGAGGACATTAAGAAGGTGACCGATGTTAGCATAACTACCTTAAAAATTTATATTGCTACTATCCATATGCTTCAAGAGGTTTGATTAAGAATAAAGATAGGTCTATTCATATTGGTCCCATTAAAATAAACCGTAGCTAGAATAAGAACATTGTTTAATTATGATTGATGATATGGAAGAGGATTATGTGGCATATCATTTATAGTTTCTCAAATAGGAGTGAGGAAGTTGTAGCTCTTAATTTCTCACCCTCCATTATATAGGATTCCTATTGTATGCCATTGGTTCTTAGGTTTATTAGTTTCCTATTTTATTTCAATATATTCCAACCTTGTTGTATCTCTTGTCCAATTAATAGTTTGGTCGTCTCTTTGTAGTGATTAATGTTTATTTTGTTGGTTGTTAAAGGGTTTGGGCCCTCTCAAAACCTCACCTTTCGCTTAGTAAAAATATTGATATTTATATTAGTTATCTTTTCCACATTCTCAAATTTACATATTAAAAAGAGTCTCAATTAAATAGCTAAATACTATTAGGAAAATCACTTAATTTTTTAGTTTTTAGATGAAGTTAGTTGAATAAATTATTGAGTGAATACAATCACATCACATCATGTATATGAAAAATTCATTAAATTTATAATAAATTCACATCATGTAAAATCTAGGGAATTAAATCAAGGTTCTTCTCCACATTTATCATTCAACATCAATTGGTTCACCTCACTTTTCACTATAAAATAATATTTTTTATGGTCACCACTCTTGTCTCTGGTTATGCTGTCGATATTTTTATGGAATAGGACAAAGAACCATGCAAGTAGCAATTACTAGGTGGCTACAATAATACATCATGCTATGAGGTTTGTAATTGATAAAATGAACTCTAGTTGAAGGGTTTTAATGTATTTCAAGTATGATCCCTATACTATAACTAAGATTGTGGGAAATAACATTATACCATTTGTTTCTAGTTTTAATGAATTAATCCTCTTTTATGTAATGTAATTAATAATAACTTACACCTATGTTTCCAACCTCTATTATAACAATTAAATATATATAAAAGATTAGGTCATAAATTAAAAAAATTAAAATCATGAATTTAATTTTAGAAGCACATTATTTTGCAATAAGAGACATGTCTTTTTAATTAATCCTTAATGTATAATCAAAGGAATGCCTTGAAATATTTCATCATCATATTTACCATATGCTTCATCATTAACTAATAGCACCATATTTTTTTCACTAACATAACTATGTTGTTGGATCTTGTGATTCTCATTATTTTCTAGCATGCATTCACAACAAAAGAAATAGCAATTGTTAGATTAAACAAATATTTACCTAATTAATTGCTTAACTACTTAGGTCCCTTTCACTCTAGCTACTTAAGATTACTTAGGTAATATTATTTTTTGTACTTCAAGTCATATGATGAGGACACATTTCATGATCTCTTATCCTCAGGTGGTTTCTCTAGGGTTGTTTTTTTTTCTTTCCTTGTATAAGGATTCATTATTATAATTTTATATGCAATGTGCATAATGATTCATTTCTTTTATGGATCAATCAACTTTTTCCTTCTCTAGATTTTTTTTAATCTCTTTGTGTGATAGGTGTTTGATTGCAAATGATCCTTGAGAGTTGTAGGGTTGAGGAATCAACTCCAACATGGTATTAGAGATCCATATTTGTAATTCCCTATCCTTGCTTAGAGATCTAGCCTTAGGAAAAAATGGTACATTGTGGAGCCAAAAAAACCTCACCATAGAATCCAACAGTCCCAAAAAATTTAAGATCACTTGTCCAAACGTTGAAATTAGAGCACCTAATTTTTTTTAAAAAATATTTTAGAGGGCACAAGATTTGAGGTTAAGATTTATGGATACAACTATACAAATCCATATAGGTCATACAATCATAGTACCCTCCTACATCAACGTCTATGATTTCTAAAAAAAATTACATTTTCTTCATTGTTCATGTGTTTTCAAGTGGTATTTTTGATTGCAACAACATCATATTTTTATTTTGGTGGTGATTGCATTTTCCTTGGTGCAATCAAGGCTTTTTAAAGGTAATGGAGGTTTTGCTTCACGAATAATTTTTTTCCAGTGACGTTATTTTTTAATAGTTGGTAGTAAGTGACCCCATTTTCTGACCATTCCCAACTACTAGCATTGCCCTTATGAATATGGCACTTAACACTATTGGTGGCATGCCTTAAAATTTTTTTTGGAGCCCATGAAACTATTTTTAGCTTGGCTTAATGGTTTGTGTTGTGTGTTGGCTGTTTTTCATCAATCTAGGAAATTCTTGTCAACAAAGGGTGGCTTATAGGTAACCAAAATTGTTTCATTACTCTTGAGTAGGTTTTCAACCAAATCTAGAAATTCCCAGTGACACCAAGGAATATTCCATCATAAAACAACATTATTTATTCTTACAGTTTTTTAGCCATGGAATTTTTCTTGACACATGTAGAAAATATTCTAGTGACTAGTAGAGTATTCTATTTCTCACATTAGTGTGACATCAATATGATGTTGGCAATATTTCTTTCCTACATACTTTGAAACCCTAGTTTTTTCATAAAGCAACTTTTTTTTTGTCACACCTCGTCTTTTTATTACTAATTTACTTTTGCCTTCACGGGTAAAAAGGATGATAGATGCAATTATGATTTTGATATGCTTGCTAAAATAATAGAATACTGAAATAGGTATTATGTGAAAGTGTTGATAAATGCTAAATGTGGCTTTGAAAGAGTAAATATGTTTACATTGTTGAGGAACATGTATTTCTATATGAATATGTTAAAGTTTTAAGATGCATGTGGATTATAATGAATGTCTAACTACCTTGGTGTTGTACTAAGCTAGTTGTAGGGACATGTACAGTCCTTCGAAAGGGAGGGGAAGTATCACTAAGGAGAAGTGATTGGTCAGGTAACCCTAAATAAAACCTAACTAAGCTTACACACACTCATGACCTAGACTTGGTTTAGAAGAGTCGAGTTAGTTTGGATTCAACAAGTGAACCCTTCGTCTTAGTCTTGGATTATTGGAATTAGTTGGTTGACTTGATTGATTAGGGTTTTAGTTATGATCATCTTTGAATGTTCATTTTTGTGGTTGTCAAGTGGATACCTTCTTTATATGTTTATGTATATGTCTTTGTCGATAAGTAAATATACATCAAATACATATATGTATATATGTTTGAGTGGCAACTCATGCATATGATTAACATATTATGGATAAGGATATCAATTGCACATATGTATATATGTACACATTTAATGTATCTACTCGCCAACAAAGATGAACATATATTTGACTAAATGCTAGTTAATATTAAATGCTTATGTATGTATGCATATATATATGCATGTATTTGATAATGCATACGTATATATGTATATGTATTAGTAAACGAAAATAATTTGCATTAAATATATTTTAGATAAACAAATAAATATGATTATAGTTATGACAATTAATATTGTCAACAATTTTGGGGATATATATATATATATATATATATATATTATATATATATATAATATGATTGGTGGTCAGTGAATATTATAAGTGTTTTATATAGCACTCATATGAAACACATATGTGAGTAATAAGAGGCTTGATTAAATGCCATACTATGTAGATTGAAAGTTCTTTATAAGGAACCTTTATGCATGTAGTATTCAATACACATAGGGATAAGATATTTATATAAACCAATAGCTAAGTGCATAAGCATTGATTCTCCTTTTTAAAAAGGGTATGTGCAGGATTATGGTATGCCAAAAAGTGGCAATGAGAAAAAAAACATGTCTTTCATTGACCCAAAAACGCGAAAATATCGTGTTGACTTTTTTTAGGCTCGGGTGTCAGTACACACCACCAAAGCAAACACTAATCCTAGTTTTCCATATCGGATATCCGATTTGAAACGGATATATGATTTGAAACAGATATTTGATTTGTAGACTGTAACTTTAAAACAATGAAAATAGTTGTATATATATGATTTTTACAAATCGGATATCTGATTTGTAAAAAGCATATTTTGTTGTTGTTTTAGAGTAATGGTCTAGAAATCAGATATCCATTTCAAATCGGATATCCGATTTGTGTACACATAGGCCTAAGGATTAATGGTATATGGTAGAAGGTTTAAGGGTTAAACTTTAAGGTTTAGGGTATATGGTAGAGGGTTTAAGGGTCAAGGGTTATAAGGGCATAGGGGAGAGAGATAGATGGACTTAGTGTGTGAGAGAGTGACCTGAGAGAGTGGGATAAGGTCGGAGAGGGTGGGAGAGTGGGATAGAGTGGGAGGGAGGGAGAAGAGGTGGGAGAAAGTTGGAGAGGGTGGTAGAGAGGGAGAGAGGGAGGGAG